>JAQIUQ010004646.1:0-20213 GCA_030378365.1 Hybognathus amarus | reverse complement strand
CATAAATCAAACACGCTTGCATGTAATAATATGAAACTCAGTACACATGTTGATCTCATTGTTTCATATATTCATATATTCTCCTCAAGCCGTACAACTTTCTAATTTACACTCATGAGCTAGGACCCACAGAAAGTCAGATATTTTGGTTTGAAAATGTTGAGTGTCTCTCTGAGCCTACACTTCTGTATGGCAAGCCCTTTTAACATTTAAAAGCTAAGTTTGACTATTCGTAATTAACATTGTAGATATCAACAACGTCTTTCTAGTCGTAATTACATTTTGGATAGTTTGTATTATCATTTAAGATATCTGTAACGTAATTGTGACTAGTCGAAACGACAGATAGAGTATGGCAAGCCGTTTTAACATTTAATCATTTTAACCTACTAGTCTCTATTTTCATGCTACTAGTACTTATTTTTTAGATACTAGTATTTATTCCATTAAGTACTAGTACTTATTCATTAGCTACTAGTGCTTATTCTTTAGATACTAGTGCCTTTTCTTTAGATACTAGTGTTTATTCTTTAGGTACTAGTACCTTTTTAAAGATACTAGTACTTATTCATTAGACACTAGTCCTTATTTATTAGATACTAGTACTTATTCATTAGATGCTAGTCCTTATTCATTACATACCAATGCTTATTAATTAGTTACTAGTACTTATTCATTAGATGCTAGTACCTATTAAATAGATACTAGTACTTATTCATTAGACACTAGTACTTATTTCAATGGTGACTAGTAACTATTCTTTTGTTACTTAGTCACATTTTTTCCATTGACTTCTATGGTGATCTGTCATTCAGATATCAACTATTCAGTTCTGACTAGTATGTTAGTATGTATTTCAATTGTGGAATACATACTAGTATGTATTCCAAAGCAGGGGTTACGTTTTTGCACGTCGTGCAGAATAACCCTAAAGGCACCAAGGTGGCGGTGCCACCGGCTTCACACATACACACACACACACACACACACACACACACACACACACACACACACACACACACACAATAGCTGCGAGCAGCGATGAGGCCAAGCCGGCTGTACGCCATCCCGGTGCCTTTAGGCACCGGGGTTGCGGTGCCACCGGCTTGGGCCCGCAATCGCTGCTCGCAGCCTATATTTATATATATATATATATATATTTGTTTTTATTTTTTAGAAGAAAGGCATATAACCTGTTTAATTGTAGTGCATTGACAATAGTTTTATATAATTAGTGTATTAATTAAATTAACTTGGTCCATAAATCAAAAAGGAAGTGTGTTAAAACTTCTGCATACATTAACTGATCTTGATGAAACTTCAGCAGTGTGTTCGTTGTAAGAGGCCGATCACATGGATGTGACTATTGTGAGTCAAATATATAGCGCCACCAACTGGCAGCAGAAAGTGTTTCACTTTCAAAATGCTTTGAAATCACACTCTTACTTTTACCGATTTGCTTCAAACTTCATCTGTATAATGTAAACACACGCCAGATGAAGAGCTGTGAAAGCATTATTCAATATCTAAGATAATGTTGCCATAGCAACGCATTAAACTTTAACATTCCTTTTTTTTGATGATTTTGAGTCTCTTAGCGGCTTTTGGGCCCTTAATGGGTTTGAAAACTCTTGAAACTTTGCACACAGGTCAGATCCCACAGCCATCAGAGCCGGGCTGAAGATGGTACCCGGGTGTGGCAAGGGGGCTATACAGCGCCCCCTGGAACGGGGTCCAAAAACTTGGTCCATAAATCAAACACGCTGCATGGTGAATCTGACACTATCAGATATCAACTATTCAGTTCTGACTAGTATGTTAGTATGTATTCCAATTGTGGAATACATACTAGTATGTATTCCAAAGCAGGGGTTACGTTTTTGCACGTCGTGCAGAATAACCCTAAAGGCACCAGGTGGCGGTGCCACCGGCTCTCACACACACACACACACACACACACACACACACACAATACACGACATAGCTGCGAGCAGCGATGGAGGGCCAAAGCCGGCGGTACCGCCATCCCGGTGCCTTTAGGCACCGGGGTTGCGGTGCCACCGGCTTGGGCCCCCAATCGCTGCTCGCAGCTATATTTATATATATATTTATTTTTATTATTTTTTTTTTTTTTTTTGCAGCGACTATTCGGGCACTTTTGGGGCCCTTAACATGCTCGAAAACTCTTGAAACTTTGCACACGGGTCAGAACCCGCGGCCATCAGAGCCGGGCTGAAGCTGGTACCCGGGCGTGGCAGGGCGGCTCGTCAGCGCCCCCTGGAATGGGGTCCGACACCTGGTCCATAACTCAAACACACTTGCATGTAATAATATGAAACTCGGTACACATGTCGATAGCAGAATTTCATCTATACCTCGCGTTCTTGCTTTTTACCCCAGCCCAACAGGAAGTCGGCTATTGAGGTTTTTTTGTAAAACACACGCAATGAACTTTTAAATACTCCTCCTAGAGCTCTGATCCAAATTCGACGAAACTCGGTCAGCGTAGAAGTCAAGACATTGAGGATGAAAGTTTGTGTGGGATTTTTGATATCTCGAACGGTTTGGCCGTGGCGAGGAAACGAAACTATGGCGAGAAACGTGAAACAGGAAGTGTGTCATAACTTCAGCATACATTAACTGATCTGGATGAAACTTCAGCAGTGCGTTCGCTGTAAGAGGACGATCACATGGATGTGACTATTGTGAGTCAAAGTTATAGCGCCACCAACTGGCAGCAGGAAGTGTGTCACTTTCAAAATGCTTTGAAATCACCCTCTTATTTTTACCCGATTTGCTTCAAACTTCATCTGTATAATGTACATACACGGCAGATGAAGACCTATGAATGGATTCTTGATATCTTTGAAACTGTTGCCGTGGCGACGCATTAAACTTTACCATTCTTTTAGGATGCATTCTTTTAGGGATTCGAACATTTGTCCATAAATCAAACACACGTGCATGGATTAATATGAAACTCGGTACACTCATAGATCACATCAGGCCAAACAACTTTCGTGCTCTAAGTTTTACGACAGTTCAAACGGGAAGTCGGGAATTATGTTTTTTTTTTTAAATAATTGTCCTAGAAAAACATCAAATTACAACCCATGCTGTTACCAATCACCACCAAACTCGGTGTGCATGAAGTCAAGACATTGAGGATGCTATATTCCGGACGGATTTTTGATATCTCGAACGGTTTGGCCGTGGCGGATTTTTTTGACTAAAAAAGGACACATAAAGTGTGTTATAACTTGGTTAGTTTTACTGACAGTTACAAAACTTGCCGTGTATATTGTTCTATTCAAGCCAAACAACTTTCTAATTAACAATAATAAGCTCAAACCCACAGAAAGTCAGATATTGTAGTTTGAATATGATCATGCTCTTTCTGAGCCTAGGCCTGTCACACAGTCTGTGTGTGTGTGTGATTGAGTCTTTCGACACACAGTCTCTGTGTGTGTGTGTAGGGGGAGGGGGCTTAATAATTTCACTGTGTGTCTGGCCTGCTAAAGTAAATACATTTCTTAAGCCTGGTATTTTTTAAATAAGTTTTTGTTTTTATTTTTTTATAAGTAAAGACATATAACCTGTTTAATTGTAGTGCATTGACAATAGTTTTATATAATTAGTGTATTAATTAAATTAACTTGGTCCATAAATCAAAAAGGAAGTGTGTTAAAACTTCTGCATACATTAACTGATCTTGATGAAACTTCAGCAGTGTGTTCGTTGTAAGAGGCCGATCACATGGATGTGACTATTGTGAGTCAAATATATAGCGCCACCAACTGGCAGCAGAAAGTGTTTCACTTGCAAAATGCTTTGAAATCACACTCTTACTTTTACCCGATTTGCTTCAAACTTCATCTGTATAATGTAAACACACGCCAGATGAAGAGCTGTGAAAGCATTATTCAATATCTAAGATAATGTTGCCATAGCAACGCATTAAACTTTAACATTCCTTTTTTTTTGATGATTTTGAGTCTCTTAGCGGCTTTTGGGGCCCTTAATGGGTTTGAAAACTCTTGAAACTTTGCACACAGGTCAGATCCCACAGCCATCAGAGCCGGGAAGATGGTACCCGGGTGTGGCAAGGGGGCTAGACAGCGCCCCCTGGAACGGGGTCCAAAAACTTGGTCCATAAATCAAACACGCTTGCATGTAATAATATGAAACTCAGTACACATGTTGACTCCATCGTTTCATATATTCATATATTCTCCTCAAGCCGGACAACTTTCTAATTTACACTCATGAGCTAGGACCCACAGAAAGTCAGATATTTTGGTTTGAAAATGTTGAGTGTCTCTCTGAGCCTACACTTCTGTATGGCAAGCCCTTTTAACATTTAAAAGCTAAGTTTGACTATTCGTAATTAACATTGTAGATATCAATAACGTCTTTCTAGTCCGTAATTACATTTTGGATAGTTTGTATTATCATTTAAGATATCTGTAACGTAATTGTGACTAGTCGAAACGACAGATAGAGTATGGCAAGCCGTTTTAACATTTAATCATTTTAACCTACTAGTCTCTATTTTCATGCTACTAGTACTTATTTTTTAGATACTAGTATCTATTCCATTAAGTACTAGTACTTATTCATTAGCTACTAGTGCTTATTCTTTAGATACTAGTGCCTTTTCTTTAGATACTAGTGTTTATTCTTTAGGTACTAGTACCTTTTTAAAGATACTAGTACTTATTCATTAGACACTAGTCCTTATTTATTAGATACTAGTACTTATTCATTAGATGCTAGTCCTTATTCATTACATACCAATGCTTATTAATTAGTTACTAGTACTTATTCATTAGATGCTAGTACCTATTAAATAGATACTAGTACTTATTCATTAGACACTAGTACTTATTTCAATGGTGACTAGTAACTATTCTTTTGTTACTAGTCACATTTTTTCCAGTGACTTCTATGGTGATCTGTCATTCAGATATCAACTATTCAGTTCTGACTAGTATGTTAGTATGTATTCCAATTGTGGAATACATACTAGTATGTATTCCAAAGCAGGGGTTACGCTTTTGGCACGTCGTGCAGAATAACCCTAAAGGCACCAAGGTGGCGGTGCCACCGGCTTTATATATAAATATATATATATATGTATATATATATATATATATATATATATATATATATATATATATATATATATATATATATATATATATACCTATATATATATGTATATATATATATATATATATATATATATATATATAAATATAGCTGCGAGCAGCGATGGAGGGCCGAAGCCGGCGGTACCTGGCCATCCCGGTGCCTTTAGGCACCGGGGTTGCCGGTGCCACCGGCTTGGGCCCGTGAGTCGCTGCCCGCAGCTATATTTATATATATATTTTAAAAGTTGTGTTTGTGTCCCCACCTGTTGAGAAGAAAAGATGCCAGTTCCACATCACTGTTCATTCCCTTTTGATGCTTTAGACTGTTCCATCGACCAATTTCTGCACCGATATTTACTGTGGTCTTTTGTCCTATGTTACTAAATCACAGAGAACAAATCATATGGGAACTAAAAGATTAACAGATGTCACAGATACTGCCATCCAAATCTGATCATTTCAGAAAAGGTTTTAATGTAAATAAGGTTTCATGATACTCACTGAAATACTTTCTAACAAGTAAATATATGACCAACAAGAAGCACAAGAAATACCTTTTGGTAGATGTTGTTTTCTCACTGATGGCAGTCCAAAATCTTTTGAATGGTCACTCCTCATAGACACTACGCTGGACTCAGATGAGCCTGATCTGTCCCTAATACACAAAGAGCAAACAGAATCCATTTATTGCAGGAGGTCCAACTGTAAATGATATATACACATCTGCTATACAGTTTGTTAGCTAACTACAGTAGCTACTGCTTTTTTTTTAAGTTAAGTTTTTTATAAACAAAAATAAATCCACAACATTGATAACAAACTTCAGAATCATTTTCAGTATATGAATCAGGATCAGAATGAGCTTTTATTTGCCAAGTGTGCGCAAACACAAGGAATTTGTTGCGGTTTTACGAGCTCTTGGTACATACAGACATGCATATAAAAAACATACATATATTACACGAAAACAAAAGAACATTTAAGACGGAAGTGCCAGAACTTTCTTCAAAAGCAGATCGTGGAGACATTTTAATAGTCCGCGATCAAAAATCTTGATTTTCCATACCCCTAGGCTGAGTGGCAGAGGGAACTGTGATGTCTAATGTCTCCACTAGGCTTGATTATAATAACGCAGTTACCAGACTAAATAATTCCTGACCAATCGGTAGTAACAGTAACTGCTGTTCAGTTTGTATACTGCTGCTCTCCTTCTACTCACTTTCAAATTCTTCCCTCTCCATTAAAACCGCAGGTGAATGAGATTCCAAAAGTTGTCCACCCATAATATTGAGCTTTGATTCTGTAAAAGTGCCTTCTGTGTCAACGCAAAAAAAGTCTCAGTCCTAGTAATGTTTCCATTATTAATCCCAGAACAAGAGACAAAAGGTGACGATAAAGACGCAAAGTAATTTCTGCAACTGAAAGTAATAAGCATCCAGCTACTTTGCTGCTCGCCATCAGCATAGACAATTAAAACATAAAATAATTCATAAAATAATTCAATAATAGCACAAAATAATTCATAATTTGGTAACACTTTACAATAAGGTTCATTGGTTAACTACATTAGTTAGCATGAACTAATAATGAACTGAACTTACACAGCATTTATTAATCAGTGTTCATGTTAATTTTAACATTTACTAATACTTTATTAAAATCTTGTTAACATTAGTTAATGCACTGTGAACTATCATGAACATCTGTATTTTTTTTAATAAGTAACGTTAACAAAGATTAAAGGAGTAGTTCACTTTTAAAAAAAACTTTTAATTTACTCACCCCATGTCATCCAAGATGTCCATGTCTTTCTTTGTTCAGTCGAAAAAGAAATTAAGGTTTTTGATGAAACATTCCAGGATTCAGAGGACTCTGAGTCAATTCGTTCATTTTGTTCGTTGAATGAACCAAATGACATGAAAAAAGATTGTTCATTGTGATAAACGAGTTCGAACAGGAGAGTCACGAAAGTGCATCACAGAACAGAGCAAGGCGAGCATTTAAGTTTATAAAACTTAAACTTTTTTTTTAAATGAGCGATCGTTTCGCTGATAAGACCCTTATTCATTCGTCTGAAATCATTTTAAAGCCCTTTGAACAGTTTGCACTGAAACTGTCTTTTGGAACCTTGAACCGTTTGGTTCCCATTGAAGTCCATTATATGGAGAAAAATCCTGGAATGTTTTCATCAAAAACCTTAATTTCTTTCTATCTTGGATGACATTGGGGTGAGTAAATTATCAGCAAAAGTTTTTTGTTTTAAGTTAACTACTCCTATAACAAATACAGTAACAAATCTATTGCTCATGGTTAGTTAATATTAGTAAAAACATTAACTAATATTAACTAATGAACCTTATTGTAAAGTGTTACCCATAATTCTTTGTGACGAATGGGTATGATATAACATACTTTTTAGTAGATGATGTTTTTTTCTTGTTGGAGTTTGGTCCACCACCTTTTGAAAGGTCACTCTTCAAGGATTTTTTCCTAATGACAGAGCAGAGAGAGAAAAAAACACTATTCAGTCCCGTTTAAAGAGGTGAAATGTTGCAAATTTCAGTTAAAATTAGTAAAGAAGGCAATTACGACTATGAATGGATGGATTTCTGTTGGATTTGTTTTTGCATGAGTGACATTATTGTCATAATTCCTGGACAATGGCGTGGCATATGAAATAATTTGGCCTCAACCACATTTAAATGTAATTGTATAGGCACATATTGCTGTTGTTCATCACTTCTTTCAATTATCATACATACTTTTTGCCATCAGTGCAATCATTCATTTCAATGTTGCATCTAAACACCTAATACAGACAGTGACACAAATGTTTTGTAAAAATTAAACATTCTTTAGTCAAATAGCAAATTGCACATTGTAAAGTAGCTTTCATAAAATCCTGTCTCCGTGACGAATCTATTCAAAAATACATAAATTATTAAACGTTAACAAAAGCAAAGTTCTTAAAGTGACAGCAGCCTATTATACCAGTTGCTGCTTGTGTCAGTGTTAACCTGTTAACCTTCAGCTCCACAAGGGGGCTCACAGCTGAAAATGACATACCTGGATAAAAATAAATACAACTCCTGAGAACAATGTACCACAGTCACAATTAAGGTATCTTTGGAAAGAAGACAGTTGGGACTCTACTAACAATCAATCAGAGTTGATAATGCTCTAACAGAAAAAAAGTTATAAAAGTTGAAGTGCCTCAAAAAAAATGTGCGCTACAAATAATGTTTTATTATTTCATGTACAAATATATAAAAATAGACCTGGAGTAATTCAGATACCTAAAGGATTGAAAGCCACAAGTCTCATCAGTTTATATTTTAAATTTGAGGAAGATATAATGAACAATGGGGTTCCTGCAAACTTTTTTCCAAGACGATGTCAGTTCCCTTCTCCCTCCCCCTGCCTGAGGCACATCCCCAGAAATGACATGCCCAAACTAAAATATTTGCAGTTGCTGAACTATTTGCACTACATGCACAATTTAGACATATTTAAAAAGAAGACACTTTATAGTGTATTACCCAAATGTTAAAGTTGAAAAAAAATTAAACAAACAAAAAGTTATAGAATGTAAAGTGTCTTGAAGATAATTTATACTGTGTGTAATATTTTACAATTTCATGTAAAAATAAATGAAAACAAACCTGGAGGAATCCAGTAAGGTAATTGATTGAAAGACACAAGTCTCATCAGTTTATATTTCAAATTTGAGGAAGATATTATGAAAAATGAGATTCCCACAATATTTTTTCCAAGACTATGTCCAGGTACCAAGAAACCTCCTTGGATACATCAAAAAACCTAATGACCAAATGTTTACTGAAGGGCACAGCAAGCTATTTCAGTCAATTCATAAAATAATTCAATTATAAAATAATACAAAATATTATGAAATAGAGAGAGAGAGAGAGAGAGAGAGAGAGAGAGAGAGAGAGAGAGAGAGAGAGAGAGAGAGAGAGAGAGAGAGAGAGAGAGAGATCAAAACGAAAATAAAGTCATAAAACATATATACATGAAAAATACATTTACAACATTAGTAACTTACTTATACAAAATTCAGGTCCATAATGTTTGAATACGGGCCTAAGAAGTCCTAAAATTAGGAGTGACATGCCCATTATTTTTATGAGTTGCTCCAAAATTCGCCAGTTAGGAGCTACTACTTTTAGTCTTAAAAGTATTTGCAATACGACCCCTGTTGTCCTCTCGTGGAAGTCATTTACTGCACACACCAGCATCAGTTGTGCACTCGGTTATTATTGCCATTGATTTGCCGCTAAAAAAGTTTAAAATTGACTAAAATGAATTTGAACTCCACTGTATATCCAGTCTCAACTATTGGAAACAACCGCAACAATTGGAAACAAGTATTAGCCTACTGGTAGGGCTGGACGATTTGACGATATTTTTGCATATCGACGATGTCCAACAAGTATCGCAATGTCAATTATAACAGTCAGTTTCCAGAAATAGTCGCCAATATCAAAAAAAAAAAAGAAATTACAAATATATTTCACATGGCCCAATGATTACCATACACATATTTATACATATATTTATACATATTTATACTAATTATCTCTGGTGGTGTGTAACATTTGATTTGCCTTTTGTTTTTGTTTTGTTTTTTTCACTGCAGAAATTTGATGGATGAAAACAAGCTTTTTGTTCTAGAAATAGTGTAAATTTTATAAAACATTAAGGAAGTTCAAAAGTTTTGCACACAATAGAGAGAAGCTTGAGAGAAACTCCTTGTTAAGGTTTTGTTCCTCACAAGGAAAAACCTGAAACTCCAGTAGTGTTTAACATGATTGTGTGAAACAGCTGGCAGTCTTACCTCTGTTTCTCTGAGAGACTCATCTTAGAGAGAGAGTCCTTTCCTTGATCCTCTGACATCACTGCAGCTAAACACCCAGTGCAACAGTCAGCTCAATATGACCTGGGAGATAACAATATGTTAATGAGATATTACAAACAAATATAGCCTACTGATTAAAGGATAATTCACGAGCAGCTGTAAATTAAATAATTTTAAAACCATTTGTATAATTAATTAGTTCACGTCACAGATAGGCTATGAGCTACATTTTTATTTATCATCACCTCAAATCAAAATCAAGAGATTGTCAACAGCCCTTCTAAGATCATTTGTGTCTTTACTTCCATTGAAGATGATTGTGTGTTAAGCGTCTGTGACTTACTTTCATTTTAATTTGTGATTGACTTGATTTGCACGTTGACTCTGATGTGTAGAGGAAATGGACATTTGAGGTCGGCAAACTGTATTGCAGTCTAATATTTTTTTTACTCTCATTTATTTCCAAAAATTGTTTATTACTTTATTAAATTACCTTTCTTTTCATTTTTTTATTTGATCAGACCCCAAGTTCACGATCTATTTTATTATTGTTTAAAATGGTCCTAAATGAATTTGTACATTTAGAGAAAATGTATAGGCTGCACTGAATATAATAATTAATATCTGTGTGAACCAAAATATTATATACAGTAGATCATTATTAATATTTATTATTTAAACAATTGTTTGACATAATCGCACTATGAGGTTTATCTGCCTTGTCAATTTTAAAATACTTTCGATTTCGCATTACCTCAAAACAGCCTCCAGAAATGAAAATGGAAACCCCCTCTGAAACGTATTATTCATTTACAATAACCCTTTCGAATAAACTTCATATTTTAACTTTTATCGCCTTCAAAATATGTATTCGTGTAAATTCATTTTTAAAAGCCTGTCTGTAACGTAGCAATCCTAAAGTCTAATATTTCTGGAATAAAATAGGCCTAATTTAACTCGTGATTTAAATTACGGTGATATAAACAGTATAAAGTCAATACTATATTTCCCCAAATAACTAATCAAAGTTAAAACTTACTTGAAGTGTGAAGAGAATTTAGACATTCATTTATTTTCTGTCCTTCACAATGTTGGGCTGAGTCTAAAGCAAAGTCCAGTATCTGGTGGAAGAGATTTCTCGCCTGTTTATAAACTTTGTTAACGATTAACTGCTCAATAAAACCTCTTCGCGGAAGCAAAAAGCACCGAAAGCAACGCTCGCGCTGAGAACTGGGGCACGTTCAGGTTCAAAACGGTGCACAACGTTTTTTTTGCGGTTTCCAAGTTGAACCTCATGTTTCCTGTAAACGATGTGCAACGGGGTTTGAGTGAGATAAGTTTTCTCTTGTTTGGTTGGTGTGTCAGAAATGCAATCCAAAAAGCAGCAACATGTATATAAAGCAAGGGGGATTAAAGTGAACTCGCATTATGGGTTTAAAAAATAAAGTAATTTACAAATGTGTTCTATGCAGTTTATTGTTAAGTTTGTCGTTTATTGTAAAAATATAGGATATCAACATTATGATGTAGTTGTTTATATTTTTAGCTTCATTGCAAGTGTATGACATTTGGTATAGAAAACAATGATAATTAAATGCTTTTCATTTGTGCTTTCTCTCTCTTTCCATTTCAGTTTCCACAAATCCCTTTAATTTACTCGATTGGGATGTTCTCTTGTGTTCTTGGGCCCGGTTCCCCGATAATAACGCTCACTCTTAGCGCGCTAAGAAGACTCAAAAAGATATAGACCTTATGTAGCCCCACCCCTTTTCAGTGCTGCGCTCGTTGTCTTTTGCCTTCCGGTCTGTAATTTGACAGCGATCTTGTATGAATGAATTTTTCCCGGTCGACATTTGTTAAGACATCTGCTTTACAATGGTTATGATAAACATTACAATGCTCATGATAACTTTTGTTAACTCTACAATAAGTAAATCCACTTCACCAGCTAATTATTCCTCGACAGCAATGCCATAGAAATATACAGAGCGACCGGGAAACCGGAAGTTCAAAGACAATATTGTAAAGATGACGGCGCCCACGTTTCTCTGGTGCATAAGGTCTATATCTTACCGAAGTTGTCTATGTTCCTAAGTGTGTTCCCCGAAGTGTCTCTTATTTTACAGGAAGCTTCTTAACTCACTCCTCTAACGTTCGACGTTCCAAAGGCGCTGTCCCAAGTGAAGGTGCTGAATAAGTTGGCATCGATTGCTCAGGAATCGATTTTCCACTTCACGCGAAGGTTTATTACGGCGTTTATAACACGTTCTATGCAAATTAAACATTCCTCAAATTATTTGAGTAACATTTATTTTAACATTGTTTAAGTTATCAGTACAATAGAGAGTATTAATAAAATTATCAAATTGTGATATGTCAAAATGTTTGAGATGACCGATCAAAGCAGGATTTATATCCACAGAAGCGCGAGCCGCGTGCGAATCCCAACGCGAAGCTTCACGAGATAGGATGCAAGTGGCAAAACTAAACATCAACCAAAGCTAAGCTTCAGGAAGGGGATGTTTACAAGTAAAGATAAAGAGACTGAGAGAAGAAGAACGAGCAGGTAAAGCAATAGCCTATTGCATACTCTGTGCCCAGAATGAGAATAACTTTATTGCAATGGATTCCTATTTAACACAAATATACATAGCCTAAGTTCTTTGACAATTACTGTGGAAAAATAATATGCCCTGAATGTTTGGCATTGTTTTTTCTAAAGCTCTTTAGTCTTCCATATGTTTATATCTACATTTCAATACAATGTTCTACAGTGAAAGTAATCTTCTGAGAGGGGTAACAAGTACACTGTAATCACCAATGCAATGAAGAAACAGAAAATATTCATTAGGCCAAACATTACTGTTGTGTACAGTATACAACAAAACTATAAACATATGTAAACCAAAAGTATATTCTTCATAATACAGTAAAGGACACAATTGAGTCTGTGAGGGTCTCTGTCCATTGTTCAAAACAGGTAATCTAACCTTTGACCTATTATAGGCTTATACTACAGTAAAGCAGTGATTGGTTAGTGATCAGTAAAGCAATTAGAGTTTGCACATGTGAGGAGACTCATATATGCAGACTTATATACTGAGGTTTTAATTACAAAATGTTACTGTAATATAGTCAGTGGGAAACTAAAGTGGGAATGTGGGTAAAATGAGTCCCACTCCTGCCCTGAAACCTCTACAAAGTGCAAACCTACACAACAAATCTCCAAAACCATAAGCTATTTCTCAGCCTTTGATTCAGTTTTCAAATGCATAAAACACCTTTTTCAGAACACTAAACACAATTCTCTACCTAAAACACTAAACATAAATCAGGACTTGACTTGCTTTCCTTTTACAAACACACCAATCAAAATGCTACAATTCTACAAGTCTATAATAGGTCAAAGGTCAGATTACCTGTTTGAACAATAGATGCCAACAATGGACAGAGACCCCCACAGACTCAATTGTGTCCTTTACTGTATTATAAAGAATATACTTTTGGTTTACATATGTTTATGGTTTTGTTGTATACTGTACACAACAGTAATGTATGGACTAATAAAAAATTCAGGAATGACATTAGAGAATTCACAATTTGGAGACAAAAGTCTAAAAATGTAAATAAGCGTAGTATTATCACTATATTTGTAGGTATCGTTGAAAACATCAATACAATTATGCCCAAGTAGATTTTAAATACTTTTATTTATATTTTTTACATTTTTGTTGTATTTTTGTATTCAGATTTTAAGCCGGGACAGTTACCCGGAATGACATTTTGGGACTTTTGAGCTCAATAGTTCCTTCAAGATTAATTATTTATATTGGATTCTCACATGAGTAATTAAAGAGGGGGAAGTTGAGTCGTTTAATGAAGTGCATAAAAAAAATTATACATTTTTAATATAATGAATTTGCTTTGGACACCAGAATTGACACGCCACGTCATTGACCCGTATACTGTACACAACAGTAATGTTTGGACTAATAAAAATTTTCTGTTTCTTCATTGCATTGGTGATTACAGTGTACGTGTTACCCCTCTCAGAAGATTACTTTCACTGTAGAACATTGTAGATATAAGCGTATGGAAGACCAAAGAGCTTTAGATTTAGAAAAAAAAACTATGTTTACATGGAGTATCAAAAAATCCACTATTAGGAAATAAGTGTTGATAGATTCCATTTGATAGAAATGCTTCATTCTGACATGTGTTAATGGCATTTTGAATGCAGTTACATTTTTGAAGGATATGTGAGGCATTTTGCATTTTGTGTGTCCCAAGTTTTGGGAATTGTGTGTAGAGTTTTGAAAAAAGGTGAAATAGTTTTGAAAATGTGTGTAAGTTTCTAAAGACTGCTGCACAGTGGCGGCAACTAGCGTCTTGAGCTCAAATAACACTAAGAGAGAGCTTACGAATGGTCCAGACCAACCTTACGAAAGTGTGACTTACAGAAGATATACTTAGCGTACGAACGTTTCGGGAACCGTGCCATTAGGTTAACCCTTGTGCATCAATTTAAAAAAGTTACACATAGGTAAAAAGAGGACAAAAATGTCCATGTCACCGTCATAAAAATGTGACGCTTTGGAGCACAGACTTAAGTTTGGTATCATTTTAAAGAAAACCCTTTGCAGATTATTGCTGAAGTCAAAAAATAATAATAAGTAAATCCAAAAAAAGTTATATAGGTATAAGTTTATGAAAATTATTTATAAAAATATTTTATATAAAATATATATTTTATAAATCAGGTTGAACTCAAAACTGCAATAAAATCAAAGCCATAAATGTAAATAGGTTGTGTTCCAAATTCTTTCGGTAACAGTTTGTTTGGGCAATTTTCCCATTGGGTGCCAGCAAACCCCACTGGTGCTCACATTGATTGGATTTGTTTTTTGCAGTTTTTCTCTCTCAGTTTTACAAAACACACACATGCGCACACACATATTTTTTTAAAACACACATACTATAGTATAATAACATATAATAGGTTAAGTACTACTTAGAGATAAGAACTTTTTGGGAACCAGGCCCTGGGCAGCAAGTGCAGTAACTGTAACATCAGGCATATTTTGTAGTTTTAAACATATATTTATACTGACTTCATCAGGCTCTGAAAATTCTTAACAAAACACAAAGAATGGCCTTCTCAGCTGCCATACTTGCAACTCTTGCGTCTTTAGAACAGTGTGTTCAGCGCACCACCGTTTCTGTTTAAAATACGTTGTGCAACGTTTAGTCGGGGCTGAACGCAGCCCTGTATTGAAGGAACGGCCGTCCGGGCACTGAAGTGGGTTTTTTTTTCACAGCATTGCAAACTTTTGTTCATAACATTTCTTTATTTATTAGCATTTAAGTCATTTATTTGTAATAAACACTTTACGTGGGCTATCTAAAAAGTAAAGACCTCCGATGCAAAAGCCTCTAAAAGCAACTGTCAAAATTAAATGAGATAATATTGAGTGAATGCTCTGCATGAGCATCAAAACTTTCTACAATGCTACTAGATCCCAGCCTCAGTCCATTCAGAAATGCCTGTATTTGGGTAGAAACCTATACTTAGGACTTAGGAGCCTGATACAAATGTTAATTTTAAAGGGTTAGTTCACCCAAAAATGAATATTCTATCATCATTTACTCACCCTCAAGTTGTTCCAAACCTCTATGTGTTTATTTGTTCTGCTGAACACATGAAGGAATATATTTGGAAGAATGTTTTAATCAAACAGATCTCAATCCCCATTGACTACCATAGTATGTATTTTTTCCTATAGTAAATGGGGATTGAGATCTGTTTGATTAAAACGTTCTTCCAAATATCTTCCTTTGTGTACAGCAGAACAAATAAACACATAGAGGTTTGAAACAACATGAGGGTGAGTAAATACTGACAGAATTTTCATCTTTGGGTGAACTAACCCTTTAAGAAATAAGTCAGTTTACTTGCCATCTTGGCATTTTTATTCCATTACATTAGGCTATTTTAAGAGAAGCAACACACTATGTAATACATAAGATACAAAGTATTTTGTATCAACTTGGTGAGCTTGTTTAACATTTGTAATCGGTATGATGGATGATATATTGTATATTTACTAAACTGCAAAAGAAAACGCGTCAGTGCTGCAAAATGGCCGACAGAGGTCAGTGATGAACCGAGTCACTAAAAGATCCGAACCACACAGAAGAAACGAGTTTCTCTGATGGGGACTGTTGTTGATCACAATATTGGTGATATTAATCGATTTGTTGCTCAAGGTTTTGCATTTCTGAAGCGGTTTCTCATCTGCAAAAGCCATTTTGAGCTGAATATATCCTGTGAGGCGCTTAGATGCTTTGAGTTTTCGAGCCTGTGAAAATGTCTGTTGTTTTCGTTCCCAAACGGCAGCGCGGAAAAGCGCAAATCAACCAGGAGATAATTCAAAGAGTGAGTAAGCATTTGAAATCAGTGCTTAATTCGTTCACACACCACACACACACACACACACACACACAGTTCTGTTATTTACGAAAGAAACAGCCGCTTTCTATAAACGACCTCAGGCAGCCATTCCATTTTTTTAACAAAAGGTACAATTTCCTGTTATAATGTATAATTTCCCTTTAAAAAATACTTACTACCATATGAATATTTGTACGGTCAGCCAGCTGAAAAAGAAGGCTACTTTGACAAGTCAAATATGAATATTATGATAATTTTTACTTTTCACACCGTTTTAAAAATAAAAACTAGTCTACAGTAACTGCTCATAACTTAGAATTGTATTATAATTGTATTTCATATGACTTAAATCGGCATTCTGTTATCAATTCGCGCTACGGTAGCATTTTTCGACAAGGCAGCAAAAATCGACAGAACACCGGTGTGTTTTCAGGACACACGGAAATGACGGAACCGTACATGATTGACAACTAACGCCAGTTACGTCATTTATGCGGGTCTCGTATGTGTTGTGTGTGTTTTTGGTAACTTACGGTGATGCAGATATTGGCTAAATTCAATATAAAGATTGTAAATCCAGTCAGTTTCTCTTCTTTCATCGGAGCTGCTCTCTTCAGTTGTCCGTTATGCGCGTTCACGCAGGTTTAGTTAAAAACATGTTCGTTAAGATTTAAACTTTAAATTCGCGCCACTTCTGTTTGCTGCAGTGTGAGCGCGAGAGTTCGAGAGTCGCACCTGTTATAAAATAAGTGTGAACATTTTACATTTACTGATCAATTCCAAAGCGAGTAAACTCAATATGTTACAAACAAACACAAATTAACTCATGTGTTTGTATTGAAATCACTAGTTTTGGTTTTGTTCTCTTAAAAACTTTAAATGAACAAGACAAGTTAAGCTAGACAAGGAATTTTAGTTATACTGTTAAGAACACTGCATTTGAAATAGAGAAAGGAAAAATACAAAGTTAAACAAAGAAAGCCTCGATCAGCAAGGCAGATAATATAATAAATGTGTTATTTTAAATCGAGTTAAAGGTTTTACATTATGGGAAAAATTTAACATTGAAGAAACTAGACAGTGTTGAGGAGACATTTGTTCTTGTGAATAAAATCAAATCTGCAATGCAAAACAAAAGAAAAATAAAGAAATCTTTCAGTGACAAGTCTAAATCACATATTACATATATATATAAAAAAGAGATGGGTACAACCTAAATGCATGATAGTTCACTCAAATCAATATGATACCATAATTTACTCACCCTCTTCGAGCCATCCTAGGTGTGTGACTTTCTTCTTTCAACCGAACACAGTTATATTTAAAAATATCCTGACTTTTCCAAGCTTTATAATGCTAGTGAATGGTACCTGAGATTTTGAAGTATTCAAAATGTAGTATTTAGGAGTAGCATGAGCCAAGTAATTCATGATCAGTGATCTTTCATCAGGTCAGAGGTTCAGAAAGATGCTTTAAAATGGTTATGAACTAAAATCCTTCTGGTGCAGAAAATCTTGACCTACTAAAGTGTATAATATATAAAGTTTTGAAGTGTTTCCTAAAGTGAATCTACTAACTGATCGCCACTGTTTTGCAGCTGCTGGACGAGACGATCAGCTGGTGAGATGCATCACAGAATATCTGCAGAAGGGCCGAGCCACCGAGTGTGTTCAGTACGTGTGTTTCACGAGTCTGTTCTCTTCATATGCTTTAGTGCTTTTAATGAAGGATGTACTTCATCTGCTTCACAGATACCAGCAGATTTTGCACCGGAACATCGTGTATTTGGGAACCATAGCTGATGCGAGCACAGAGATCGTGCCGGAGGAGACGCAGACGTCTGCAAACGACTTGGTCAGTTAGATGTTCTGTGTACGGGAATATTGTAAACACGTTATATTGTATTGCTCAAAGGCTCAGTTGTTTATGTACATTCGAATATGAGTGAATACGAGTGATGTATATGGCAAATTTAGGCACCAAACGTTTCTGTAAAAATGTTTGCCTGCCTGATACATCTATATATATCTATAGATAGATATATAGTATATGATAGATAGATAGATATATAGATAGATAGATAGATAGATAGATAGATAGATATATATGATATATATATATATAGATAGATAGAAAATATATATAATTGTATTTTTATTTATTTATTTATATATTTTTTTTACATCACAGAATCCTTAAGGAAACAGAATCCCATTGGCCGAAAGGAATCCCAGATGTCTTAGCTGGGGAACACTTTTTTATGTACATAATTTTCATAGTATTTATACTTTAATACGATGTATAATAAATGCCATAAATAAAATCTCCAGTTTCAAGTGTGAGATTCAGATCAACTCTAAGATGGAACAAATGAACAATATCGTAATCTTTATGCTTGTAAAATTTTGCTTCTAAATATTATTCAAATAATTATGCTTTATAAGGATTATCATATTTAGTATCATTTTTATTTAAATGTATTTTTTTGGAGTAATGAGTGATTAAAATGAATGTAGAATAGAGTGTGTGAGGTTTGAGTTGAATTTGATTCTTGTGCAGAAAGGAACTTGCATCATTTCCAGTAGGTCACACATTACAATAACTTATTATAAGATATTGACAAAGTTCATTGATATTTACCAAGAATTATAAAAAAATAAAAATCAAATAAAAAAAGACAAACTTGCTGAAAGAAACTTTTGAGTTGTGTGTTTGCAAATGTGGGCTAATCTCTTTTGCCATAAAGAGTTGAGCTGACTTCTGCTCTTGAACACATTTCTTTAAGTAAAACTTTCTTCGATTGATTGAAATCCTTAGTCTACAAATCTTAACTGTACTTTCTCTTTACAACATATATCACTATTAGTTAATTCATGTCTTTCTTAAATTAAAGTAGAGCATTTCTCTAATAATTGTTGATATATGTTCACAACCAAAAACTACAACAAAAAATTGATACTATTTCAATTGGTAGGCTCCTACTGATGTTTTATTATAAAAACCTTATTCTTCAGATGATATTGTGTTGACCTCTAGTGGTGAGTTTGAGAAATAATAATAATCTCTGCATCTGCTGTTGCATCTTATACCAGTTACACTCCAATTAAGGGAATTTAACTAATTAACTTCTCAAAATAAACAAGTCTTTACATGTATTTTATTATGCTGACATATTGTGTAAATGTACAATACAATAGAAAATGAGAAAATGATAATTGCTGATCAAAAAGCATTAGATAGAATATCTCAGACCGGGAAAAGCGAAAGCTACAATTTAAAATGTGGAGGATTATGGGTAAGTGAATGCTGTCAATATTAAATCTTAGTCTGGGCTGGTGTGTGATAACAGCCATTACCTGTATGTCAGTCAAAGCAGACAGTTTCAAACAAATAAAAATGTATCAATAAAAAATAAATATTCTGTATATAAAATGTAAGCTAAATATAATTGTAAAACAGTTCAAAGTTAAATAAATAATATAAAGATACACATGACAGTATTTGACCGATTCAAGTTTTTGCATATGTATCACATCATTTTAATTTTAGACTTTGTTTATATCATTTCATGTATTTAATAATTGCTAAATTTGACAATTACAGTAAGCAATGTTTTAATGGCTTCACTATGAAGGAGTTTAATCCCAACATCATTTTGATGAAGGTATTATACTGAAGATCCATATATATGTCTTATCTCCTAGCTGATCAGGATAATGCACCTCTGACCTGA
>JAQIUQ010004645.1:0-91940 GCA_030378365.1 Hybognathus amarus | reverse complement strand
AGTAGACCAATCACAACAGACTGAGTCATCTGACCAATCAGAGCAGAGTAGACCAATCACAACAGACTGAGTCATCTGACCAATCAGAGCAGAGTAGACCAATCACAACAGACTGGGTCATCTGACCAATCAGAGCAGAGTAGACCAATCACAACAGACTGGGTCATCTGACCAATCAGAGCAGAGTAGACCAATCACAACAGACTGGGCCATCTGACCAATCAGAGCAGAGCAGACCAATCACAACAGACTGGGTCATCTGACCAATCAGAGCAGAGTAGACCAATCACAACAGACTGGGTCATCTGACCAATCAGAGCAAGAGTAGACCAATCACAACAGACTGGGTCATCTGACCAATCAGAGCAGAGTAGACCAATCACAACAGACTGGGCCATCTGACCAATCAGAGCAGAGTAGACCAATCACAACAGACTGGGCCATCTGACCAATCAGAGCAGAGTAGACCAATCACAACAGACTGGGTCATCTGACCAATCAGAGCAGAGTAGACCAATCACAACAGACTGGGTCATCTGACCAATCAGAGCAGTAGACCAATCACAACAGACTGGGTCATCTGACCAATCAGAGCAGTAGACCAATCACAACAGACTGGGCCATCTGACCAATCAGAGCAGTAGACCAATCACAACAGACTGGGCCATCTGACCAATCAGAGCAGAGTAGACCAATCACAACAGACTGGACCATCTAACCAATCAGAGTAGACCAATCACAACAGACTGGACCATCTAACCAATCAGAGTAGACCAATCACAACAGACTGGGCCATCTGACCAATCAGAGTAGACCAATCACAACAGACTGGACCATCTAACCAATCAGAGTAGACCAATCACAACAGACTGGACCATCTAACCAATCAGAGTAGACCAATCACAACAGACTGGACCATCTAACCAATCAGAGTAGACCAATCACAACAGACTGGACCATCTAACCAATCAGAGTAGACCAATCACAACAGACTGGACCATCTAACCAATCAGAGTAGACCAATCACAACAGACTGGGCCATCTGACCAATCAGAGTAGACCAATCACAACAGACTGGACCATCTAACCAATCAGAGTAGACCAATCACAACAGACTGGACCATCTAACCAATCAGAGTAGACCAATCACAACAGACTGGAGCATCAGAGCAGACACTGTAAGAAAAGAGCTGATGGCTGCAATTATATGATGAGAAAATGATGAAAAAAACATTGTTGGAGGAATATTATAAAACCTTTAAAAATAGTGTTATAGGGGGAACATTACTGCCTGTGATTTTAGCAATCCTATAAGATCACAGATCCCACTGTACAACGTGTGTGTGTGTGCGCATATTGTACCTGTGGGGTCTGTGACCCTGAAGGTGGCTGTGTGTGTGTGTGTGTGTGTGTGTGTGTGTGTGTGTGTGTGTGTGTGTGTGTGTGTGTGTGTGTGTGTGTGTGTGTGTGTGTGTGTGTGTGTGTGTGTGTGTGTGTGTGTGTGGTGTGTGTGTGGTACCTGTGGGTCGTGACCCTGAAGGTGGCGGTGCTGGTGGGTGTGGAGGGTCTCGGTGAGATGTTGTTCTGAGCCTGAGCTTGAGCCAGAGCCTGTTGAGGAACCATCACCAGCTGACCCATCTCTGTCGGACCAGCACCATACCTCAAACACACACAGCATCAGTTATTCTCACACACACTCAATCACTAAATACACAGCAGTGCATGGAACAGTTACAAACAACAGCTGAAAATAGCGGACTTTTACAGCCCATGAAGTCATGAATCATCATCATCTCACTTGTCTTCATAACTAGTGGATAACACTCAGCCAGACCACGTAAAAATAGTGGTAGGTTGTTTCATGATGAATCATACTTGAAAGATATTTTCTTATAATCTCACTTTCTTAAGTGACTTTTTCCTCATTATTGCCTCTAAATTCATCAGTATAGACTCCAATAACTACACTCAGTCAGCATCCAGACACGCCTAGTGAGTTAACCTAGTTTTTATAGATCTGGGTTTGTAACTAAAAGGTTTTATGTTTGAATCTCATCCATAATGTTATTTGTCACCTCTGTTCATTTGGAGATGAAACTAAAGTTATTAAAGTTGCATTAGAGCTGCGGCCCGGGAAGTGTTTGGATCCAACTCATAAATGTAATAACTTGCATCAACATCATCTAGTGAGAAGTTTGTTCACATACATACATATTATTGGTCACACATAAAAATGTTATTTCATGCAAAATATTATATTACATAACAAAACATCAAAGCAAGCATCATTGTAAAGAAAGACAGCACACACACTTCAAGCAAAACATCTGACAAAAAGACATTGTTGAAATTTAGTCAATGCAATAATTACATTTACTATTTATAATCGTCAAACTTAAGTGTCTAAACACTTATTGAATATATCATACTGAATAATTTATTTCTTGATTTTTTTAAATAGCAAATTAAGTAAAAAGTCTTTAAAAGTCAAAGTTTAAAGGTCTTTAAAGTGTTCAACTCGGGACAGTTGACGGGCCAATAACTTTTGTAACTTTGAAATAAGTTGAAATCCTTAATAACTAAAACAATATTAATTAGGATTAATAATCATTAGTTTAAATAATGCAGTGAAGACTATGCAGAGTCATCTTACATTTGATTATTAAAGTATTATTAAGTATTAAAGTAAAAGCATTGTTAATTTCATTTGTATACTTGTTATCTTGTATTTATTTTGTGCAACTTGATTATTTGCTTATTTATTTTACCTGTATTATAAGCATTTCTTATTGCTTGGTTCTAGTTTTATGCTTGTAGTTTTAGTTGTGCAGTTGAGAGTTGTGAATATTCACTGGTGTCTAAAATGTTGGTGTCAAAACTGCCTGTTTTTGAAAAAAAAATCCATAGACCGAAAAAAAAACGATTTATGGTCGGTACATTATCTTAAGTCCCGCGTGCTGTGCCAAAAAGTTAGTTTTAGGCCATGTAAACACACCTGCAGTCAAATGTTCAGACACACTTGAGATTGATTTTTGTTTCTGGTGCTATTAGAAAGTTTTGAATCGAAACGCTAATGCTTTAAAAAGACGAATTAAAGCAGATAGTGCAGGAAGAGCACTCAACAGGTGCTCATAACAGAATGCACCTGATGAATGTCTACAGTGAGAGTTTTCATCAGTGTCAGATGCGTTTCCCAGTGAGCGCGCATGATGCTGAAGAGAGATCGGTACCTGGCGGGATGGTGAATCCGGGTGGCAGCTGAATGGTAGTTTGTTGTTGCGGTGGTCTGACGATCAGCTGCGGCGTTACGAGCCCTCTGTTGCGCAGGGGTCTGCGCGGGTCTGACGGCCGGGTGTCGACCGACACTGACAGCGGGTTTGACAGGCGTTGCTGCGGGCGCGGCGGGGGGCGAAAGCGGCTTTTGCGTTGTTCCCGGCGTGCTTCGGTGCGGTTCACCTGCGCGCCCGCCGCTCCAATCCGCGCGCCCTGCTGGACCAGCGCGGACACCGACGTGCCGTTTCCATTCTGCGCGATGCTGGCGATAATGTGCCGCGGGAGTCGGTGCAGCGCGATGGTGGGCGTCCCCCGCGGTCCAGCGCGATCGCCTGCGGGTTACTGGCGATGGTGATGGTCGGGCTGGAGGTGCTGGGTGATGCTGATGCTGCGCCGTTGAGACTGTGGGACGCTGAGGCGCGTCGTGCGGCGCGCGTTCGGGTGTTCCTTGCGGTGTCCCTTGGGCTCTCACCTTTGTTGCCCGGTGCAGGAGCGGTATCTCTGTCGGAGGCTGCAGCCGTGGTGATGATGATGATGCTGCCGTGAGACTTCAGAGCGACTCTCCTTCTCCAGGGCTTTGGGAGCTTCTCCATGCTGGCGTCTTTCGGGTCTGAATCCGGGTTGCGCGCAGCTTCCTCGCGTTCTTCTGCTGCTGTGTTTGTTGTTGTGGTTCTGATGGAGACGTCTGACATGAGCTCTTCCTCCTGCTTGCCGCCGCTGCTGCTGCCTCGCGCTGCCCGGGCGCGCGTTCTCGGGCTGCGCGCGCGTCGCGTCGCGTTGACCCCTCAGCCGAGACTTCCAGCGAGCCCACGAGATCGCTCACGGCTTTCTCGTTCACCTTGGAGAAGAGCATGTCTTCCAGAGGGTCGGAGGCGCCCGCCATGTTCGCTCGCTCTGTGTGGTGTGATGGGCTGCTCTCTGCTGGTGCGCGTCCACGCAGCGCGAGTGCGCAGTCGTGTTACTACTGGCATTGTGGGAATGGATATGACGTCATGAGGGCCAAAGCCAAACAGTCGTCCCCTGGTTACAACTCAAGGCGGTCGAGGATAGAAATACACACTAGTTTGAAAGGGATAGATAGATAGATAGATAGATAGTATAGATAGATAGATAGATAGATAGATAGTATAGATAGATAGATAGATAGATAGATATAGATAGCATAGATAGATAGATAGTATATAGATAGACAGACAGACAGACAGACAGTATAGACAGTACAGACAGACAGACAGACAGACAGACAGACAGACAGACAGACAGACAGACAGACAGACAGACAGATAGACAGACAGACAGATCAATCTCTTATTAATGAAAGGTCCATGCAGCAAGTGAAAGGTTAGCATTTACTTTCAAATAAAGGCCATGGCAAAAGATACTGAAAATTAAAAGGGAAATTAAAGAATCTCATTTAAGCATTAGAATATGGTTGAAACGTTTATGAACGTTTCTGATTTCAAAGCATGATTGCAAACTTGGAATGATGTCATAAAGCTGCACTTTCAGTGTATTTAGTCCTTCGTAGGTTTTTCCCTGCTGTTTGTAATCTGACATGATATGTAATTGTGACACAACAAATGCCTTTGAAGAAGCTTCCTCATTGGCTCATGTGCGTCTCATACCTGAGATCACAGAGCTGATCCTGAACAGTCATAACATATTACAATTTCACAGTATATTAACAAGCTATGATAATAACTGTTTAGTAAATATGCCTATTTTGATACTCTGCAGTGACTGTTGATGAGGTGGGATTTCATTTCAGGGTAGCCTACCTTATTAACTTAACTGTTTTAACTTATTATTTTGTAATATAATAGAACATAACATAATAACATGACAACATAACATGAAAGATATAATATAAAATAATACAAAATTACATAATATTCTAATTAATGAAAGTTGCTATATGAGAACGACTGATAGCCATTCAGGAGATATAAGGTAGGGTTAAGCTACCCCTGTTTTATTTTTTGGGTTAGAGTAAAAATAATGTCCTTTTATTTACGTCTTAGTTCTTACATTAAATTATACACTTTAAATCCCATTATCTCTTACATAATTCCCAATGTAACGGGAATTTTACTAAAATCCCGCGAACTCTCGCGATAGCAGAGTGAGGGAGCGATGGGAGCGAGCATAGAGGGGGTGAGGGATGGGGGGTTAGTCTCGTTTCCCATCATGCAACTCGATTCAGTGCGGAGAAAAATGAACTCGGCCATGTCGTGTTAAACACAGGCTGAAAGAAGAAAACGACGTCAAATCACCGAAAAACACCTTTAAGTCCGGTAAAACCGAGCGTAAAGAAGATCAGAGGACTCGAATAGCTTCACGGGAGTGAATTAGGGCAGAAAGATGAGCGGAGGGACGCCTTATATCGGCAGCAAGATCAGTCTGATCTCAAAGGCCGAGATCCGATATGAAGGAGTTTTATACACGATCGACACTGAGAACAGCACTGTAGCTCTGGCTAAAGGTACATACAATACACACACTCAATATTATATACATGTACATTTAATGTACCTACAGAGAACATGTACAAGGGAATTTCAAATCAATACAGAATATTTAGTTGTAGCCCTGGCTAAATGTAAACACAATACACTGACACATACACTCATATATTTACATAAATCAGATATCCTCCTGACACACGGCAAAAAAAGTTTTTTGAATTTAGTATTTTTTCATGTCAATACATCGTTTAGAGCACATTTTTTGTTATGCTATGTCATCTGTGGTGGATGCTAGCACTGAAATGACACGTATAGGCAAAAACAATGGGGATTTATTTTCATAACTGATTCTCAACTATGTTAGGAAAGATGTAACGGAATCAATTGATATGTTATTACATGGATATGGCATTATCTGGTAAAATGACCATACATGGATAGTCTTATTCAATAAAATGTATCTAGACACTGTATCTAATTAGCATATTAATGTGTTCTTGTGGCAACATGTAAAGAAAAAAGAAGAGTAATAACATTTTTGTGACATGTTCGTAATAGTTGTGTTATAAGCATGATTTAAGTCCTGGTGTCCTCTAATATTACATGTATGAATTGAATGTCCTGTTTTGTAAAGTCACATTTTGATTAGAAACCCATAACATTTTCCTGAGATGTTTATTTATGACAAACAATTTGAAAAGCCCTGAACTGTGCTCTTTACAGGACATTTAGACTTAAAACTGTTATATGTAGGTTGTTGGAGAAATTCACTAAAATATAATGTCCTCCACTGTGTGGACAAACGAATATTTCCTGGGTTCCCAGGAGGATATGAGAGAGTTTGAACACATTAACTCTGAAAACAGCACTTTACACATTACAAATAGAACCAGACCACAGGACCTGGAGGAAGACAGGGAGAGGATGAAAAATAGTTATATGTGACCCTGGATCACAAAACCAGTCGGCACTGGTTATATTTGTGGCAATAGCCAACAATACACTGTATGGGTCCAAATTATAGATTTTTCTTTTATGCCAAAAATCATTAGGATATTAAGTAAAGATCATGTTCCATGAAGATATTTTGTGAATTTCCTACTGTAAATATATAAAACATTTATTTTTGTGAATATATGCAGCAAAATCGCGTAACATAAACTTTGTAAACGATTTTCTTGCACCCTCAGATTCCAGATTTTCAAATAGTCTTGAATCTCTATCAAATATTGTCCTATCCTAAAAAACCACACATAAATGGAAAGCTTATTTATTCAGCTTTAATATGATTTCACTTCTCAATTTATATAGGGCCCTATAAAATCCGTTTTATTTTTTCTTAAATTCCATTTTAATTTTTTCCCAAATTCCATTTTTTCCGTTTTAATTTTTGCAAATTCCATTTTTTCCGTTTTAATTTTTGGGAATTCATTTTTTTACCCTTTTCTGTTATTTTAGTTGCAAAAGAGTGTGCTTTTTATTCCGTGATTGCAGTAAATTATAGGGCCCTATTTAAAAAAATTGACCCATGTGACTGGCTTTGTGGTCACATATTGCTTTTTTTTGTGTGAATTTGAGCATTTACCTTTCTCTTGTAGTGAAGTCGTTCGGCACTGAGGATCGCCCCACGGACAGGCCTATCCCCCCTCGAGACTGATGTCTTTGAGTACATCATATTCAGAGGAAGTGACATCAAAGACCTGACTGTGTGCGAGCCGCCCAAACCCACCTGTAACCTTCCTCAGGATCCAGCCATCGTGCAGGTGAGCTGCACACACTCGCGTGTTTCTGCAGGACATGAAACAGTGTGAATGCTGACCTGTTCTTGTGTTTATGTGCAGTCGTCTCTGGCATCTGACGGCCTGGTCCCTCGGCTCCTTCCTTCCAGTCATATGCCCCCTTCAGTCGGGCCCCGTACAACCAGTTCAGCTCCAGTCCCCTGGTGTCCCAGCCGTTCGGAGCAGCAGTCCCTGGTGGTGAGTTCACACTCGCTCTTGTTGTTAACGGCATTGGAGATGATGTTTAATGTGCAAATAGTAGGGGTCGACCGATTATCTGGTGCCGATATTAAGTATTTTTATGGTTATTCGTATCGTCCATTTTCAAAACAGTTTTGCCGATAAAACATTTTTTTGGAAATGCGCTATATTTGGCTCTAACGCAGCCACATCTGTCAGAACTCACCACTCTGGAGACTAGACTAATGTCCCCACACATCTGATTTGTTGGGAGTCACGAGTCCGGCCAATCAACACGGCAAGATGAAGGCACTGAAAGTTTTGCACTTGGAATGTCATTTTCACAAATTCCCTTGATCGATCGTCGTTTAAATTAACGATCGATTAATCGTTAGCATTAATGGCAAACAGCAATACAGGGTCAATGCTGCTCAAAAAGCTATGTTCCTCAACAAATGAATAAGAATGGTTTTTAATCTAAATAAAGGGTTAGTAGGATTGTAAAACGTTTGGAACAAATACAATGCGTGTGACTGTTGTGTGGACGGGCCTGGAACAACGCACTGAAAACGGCATCTAAACCAAATCAATTCACAACCATTTAATAAAAATAGTCTTCTAATGTTATGTAATATGACGGTCCCAAATTAACCATCATTATTATTAGTCGCGCATTCTGCTTGAGCGGCGCGTCTGAACTGAATAACCGTTCAGCACTTTGTTAGCGTTTATTTAACTCAAAGAAACTGCATTCTATTTGATCAGATATATATACAAAATAAACATAATATTATAAAATTATATCTATATATGATGAAATGCTCTTGCTTGAGGGTGTTAATGATGGCCTTCTGGACAGCAGTCAGGTCGGCAGTCTTACCCGTGATTGCAGTTTTGAGTAATGAAACAGGCTGGGAGTTTTTAAAAGCCTCAGAATTCCAATGCAGGTGTTTAAGAGTTAATTAGTTGATTCAGATGATTAGGTTAATAGCTCGTTTAGAGAACCTTTTCATGACATGCGTATTAAAACAATAAAAGACCTGAAGTATTTCAGTTGGTGTGCAATGAATCTAAAATATTAAAGTTTAATTTTTATCATTACATTATGGAAAATAGTGAACTTTATCACAAAATGCTAATTTTTTTTAGAAGGACCTGTATGTTCTGATTTATGGAGTGATAAAAATAATAGAATCACCTCTGTAAAAACTTGCATATATGTCATCAAAAAAGGAGAAATTTTAACCTGGTTTGTCTGATTTTTGGATTTATACAAATGAGTGCATATATAATTAGATAAGGCCTCATTTGCATTTGTAAACATAACTTTTCAGAAAAAAATTTACACTTAAACTGTGGTGCCTTGCCTTAAGAGTTTGTGCTTATGTTTTGAACTGTCCTGTTTTTGCCATGAAAATAGCTTTTGGTGCTAGCATGCAATAAAACTGATAACTGGCCAAATGTGGATAAATATGGGCCATTTATTCAGCGCATACACTGTAAAAATTAAATGCTTTATCTAATCAATAAAATTGTGGCAACAGGTTACAAGCAATATTATTAATTAAATTGAAGAAATTAGAATTGAGTAATAGTTAATCAAATTAATATTCTAATTAATTCTTATTTGTACAATTTAATTAATAATATTGCTTGTAATATGTTGCCACAATTTTATTGATTAGATAAAGCATAATCGATTTTACAGTGTATGTGTTTAATTTGAATTTTGCATTACATTTATTAATTTAGCAGACGCTTTTAGCCAAAGCGACAATAGAAGCAGTAAAACTAACAATAGGACAACAATATGCAAGTGCTATGACCCTTCCCAGTTTAATCTAACGCAGTACGTGCATTTAAAAAAAATATAAAGATAATAGATTTAGAATAGAAGATAACGTGTTAGCACATAATATATGCCAAAAACCAGAGAAAAAAATGGATGGGAATATTCTGAAAAAACAGTCAGATGTTGTTTCATAAGGCACTTGGCGAGAGGGGATGCCCAGAAAATGTTTTGTCTTGAGTGAGGAACAGTTAAATCAAGGATTGTGGATCTTATGGAAAGGTTGAATGCATGAGTGTTGAACTGCTGCATAACCTTCACATTTCTCCTAGTGTGTGACGTGTTAAAGCCCACACTTAAAGTTGTGCACTTCCTCCTCTCACAGGCACGAGCTCAGGTCCTGCGTTCGGTAGCGAGGCGAGCACTACTGCCCCTCAGACCCAGAACGCTCGCTCGCTGAGTGCTCACAAACCCGAAGGTAACCGGATGACCGACGCTGAACGTGTGCAGAATGGCTTGAGTGTGTGCGTGATTATGCAGGATTACAGCATTTGATAGTTTTATGACTCCAGTCCTTTGGTCCGTCAATTAGTGACTTTAAAGACAACATGAAATCAAAATACTTAATAAATGCTGGTCTTATTGTGCACAGTTTATCAGAGCACATTATTCTAAAGAAATATTCATTTTTCATTAAATTGCAAGAACTTCTGTTCTGTTGAGGTAAGCAATGCCAGACAAATGAGTAAAATACAGTATTGACTAGAAACCATAGCCACTTTTCACAACCCAATCAGAATGGATGAAACAACTTTTATGTTTCTGGTGTTGAATGCATTGCAAATGATGCATATTTCATGTTGTCTTAACCCTTAAATGCATGAATGTTTCACCAATCATCATAATTATATATTCAGGTCTTTAGCAACCCAGGTCTATATCTACAGGGCTCCAGACTAACTTTTTGCCTTTTTTTTTCTTTTTTATTTAGGTGCACCAGCACAAAATTTAGGTGCACTCAAATTTTTTCTCGTCTCGCATCACCTTTAACGCCACAATTTCAAGGTCATCTTTTTCTCATGCTGCATATATTCATGTAGATTATGTAAATACTTAAAAAAAAATAAGATGTAGTTTTTTTTAAGCACAATTATAAAAATTCACAGCATATAAAAATATAAATCTTTAAAAAAAAAAAATCAAAATTTAGAGTGCTGTTTTTACATTGTTCAAGTTAGGGCAGGGTATTGACACTATTTTCACAATTCGATTGAATATGGATTAATTTGGATATCAGGTACAATACATGGCAAATTTTCTCAAGGAAAACAAAACTCAACTAATGCTGTAAGGTAAAATTGCCTGATTTGGACACGCACTTAAATTACACTTTTATTTATTTTTATAATAATAATGTTATATGAAATATAAACATTTAAATGGTGGCTGCATAAAAACTTGCCCATTTTTTTCAAACAACATGCATTAAATATTGAAGAACATTAAAAATTATAACGAATATGTGCATGTATTTGGCAAAATGCTGTTCTAGAGTTAATTTTTCTAGCTGGCTAATAAGTTTATGGTCACTGGATTTTTTTATTACTGACGTCTTTCCACGGTTGAATCACAGATTGAGCGATTTTTGGCGAACATGTGAAATTTCTGAGAGAGCAAGACAAAAGGGACAGCAGTATTCCATTCGAGGGATATATCCACAACATAAAATGCAACCGATTAGAGAACTCACCGACTTGTACTTGACTCTTGTGCCTGTTGTTAATTTTGCGAGTCGTCTTTTTTCAGGTCGTTCCAGCCCATCTTTAGAGCACTCGAGGAAGACCCCGACCAAGGAGCATGCAGTCCAGACGGCCCCGGTCGCTCCCCTGCGGTTTCCACCAGTTCAGGGGGTCAGAGGAGCTCCGGACCCAGCCCGACCGGCCCTCAACACCCAGAAATCTGCCGAAAACCAGGAGCAAAAAGGTGAGAATCTGGGAAGATCAGAGCTGGAAATTGTGAATTGTAATCAGGGCTTGACATTAACACCAGCCAACCCGCCGTGGTTGAGCTTCATAACACACTCACTCCCACTAGCCACTTTGGCGTGTTGAAAAATTGTAGTCTTGTAGTCATCTGACATGACTAACGAATTGCAATATCACTACGAAACTACAACTCCCATGAGTAGCACCTGCACATAGTCTAGTGTTTGCAGATAATTGTTCTACTCCGTATTACAGTATTTACTGGTGAAAAAAATGATGCAGCATTTTGATTATATACAATAAGAAGCTATTTTATGTGTTTATATTAATTGACAACATGTTTTCAACCTTATCAGAGCTAATGATAATATTCGTAAATTTTAGCACGTTTTAAACCCCATTGTCAACTTTAATAATATAAAACGTAATTTTTCAACAACAAAAATGTAGCTTGTAAAAATGCTGCGTGGCTAGTAGTTTTGAAAAACCACTAGCCACATTGGCTAGTGAGCAAATACATTAATGTTAAGCCTGATTGTAATTGTGATATCTGTTGTTCATCTACAGCATCTGATGTCCAGAAGATTCCTCGGCCAGAATCAGATTCAAACAGGCCTGATAACAAAGACCCAATCAAACGCCAGCCTGGCGGTGAGTCACTTTAGAACATCTCTTCCACATTTGCATATACAGTACTGGCCAAAAGTGATGTCTGGCGTAGGAAAATTGACACCTTCACCCTTTATTTAAGTATTATTGAACAAAAAAATGTTTTAAAGATTATCTAAGCATATTTGTGTAGTTGTGCTTGGAGTCAATAGTTTTATCTGTAATGATAACGCAATGAGACATGCCAAATTGTGCCGCACGCAAAAATGAGAGAACCAGCGAAATTTTAATAACTGATTAGCTTGTAGTCAATGTACGCATTTTCCTGTGAGCTTTTTGTTTTTCTATGCATTTTATTTTTTGCATAGTAAAATAAAGCCTGTAGCTGTATTTTGCCAAACAATAATTTTCCCTCATATTTTGATGGTTAATTAAGCTTGATTTGTATTTAATGACTGCATAATTTTTGGCCTCTACAATACCATTTACTCACCATTTTGACAGTATTTTGTATTGTATATTTGAATGTACTCTGCTTTTATGTATGCTTTACTTTTAAATTGTTGTATTTCTCTTTGTGTAATGGTTGTTTCTCCCTCCAGGTGGCGCTCCCCCAATGAGAAGGGGCAGGGGCAGTGGTGGCGGAGGGGGTGGCGGCCAGCGTGGGCGGGGCAGATTTAACGGGCGTAGAGACGGACCAATGAAATTTGAGAAGGACTTTGACTTTGAGAGTGCCAACGCCCAATTCAATAAGGAGGAGATCGACCGCGAGTTTCAGAGCAAACTCAAGATTAAAGGTACTGTTACTGGACTGTTACGGAAAACACAAACATGCATCATTAGCTGTGTTTCCATCCAAGGTTAAGAATTTATGTGCAAAACTGGAATATCGCATTAAACATTTGCAAATAAAGCAGTTTCATCCAGTGAGTCAAAGAGAACAAAATCATCACTTCCTTGTAAACCGGTGATAAATATCACTTTGAAAAAAGGAATGCAATAGTCGAAGCCACTAGGCCTATATAATTCTCAGAGCATGCAGACGAATCACAATAAACGTTAGTTTAAAAGTAGTTCACTTTTAAAAAAAAACTTTTGCTGATAATTTACTCTCCCCATGTCATCCAAGATGTCCATGTCTTTCTATCTTCAGTCGAAAAGAAATTAAGGTTTTTGATGAAAACATTCCAGGATTTTCCTCCATATAATGGACTTCAATGGGGTCCAAACGGTTCAAGGTCTCAAAGACAGTTTCAGTGCAAACTGTTCATCACAGCACAGAGCAAGGTGACCGTTTGAGCTTATAAAACTTAAACTTTGTTACTTGAGTGATAGTTTCGCTTGATAAGACCCTTATTCATTGTCTGGAATCGTTTTAAAGCCCTTTGAACAGTTTGCACTGAAACTGTCTTTTGGACTGTTTGGACCCCATTGAAGTCCATTACATGGAGAAAATCCTGGAATGTTTTCATCAAAAACCTTAATTTCTTTTCGTTTGAAGAAAGAAAGACATGGACATCTTGGATGACATGGGGGTGAGTAAATTATCAGCAAAAGTTTTCCTTTAACTTTCTTTCGGAAAGGTAACTATGAACCACTTTGATGACAGAACAACCGAAACAGCATTTCAGATGCTGTGCAACGAGATCAGTCCGCGGTTGGTCCAGTTATGCCAGTATTTATCCGGTAAATGTGTTTCCATCATAGTTTATGCTCATGATAGAAAATAGGTGGATGGAAACATAGCTATTGTGCTTTTTGAGGGTTTAAAACAACATAATATTATAGGTTTTTTGTTTATATGCTGAAATACAGGTGAAACTCGAAAAATTATAATATCATGCAAAAGTTATAATTTTGATGATTGTGGTTTACAGCTTATGAAAACCCCAAATTCAAAATCTCAGAAAATTACACAGAACATTACATGAAATCGAGAAAAACAGGATTTCACATGCAGAATGTCAGCCCTCTGAAAAGTATAATCATGCATATGCATATATTAGTTTCACCTTTTAATTTGAATTACTGAAATACACAAACTTTTGCACGATTGCATACGTTTTCACCTCTATGTACTTAACAGGTTTTGTGAGGTTCTCTTTTTATGTTTTTATCATTAGGGCGATTTTTTTCTGTCTATTGTCGGGCGTGAGTTATAATGTCTCTTTGCGCTGCAGATGAGAAGAGTGAGAAATCGGAGAAGACTCTGAACGGGGAGGAGAAGACGGATTCGGGTGTGGAGACCCAGAACAGCGAAAGCAACGTGGACGAGGAGGATCCACTGGGACCCAACTGTTACTATGACAAATCCAAGTCCTTCTTCTACAACATCTCCTGTGACGACACCAGGTGAGATCTATTAACCCTCTGGGTATTGATGATTTGATTTCAGTTCACAAGCTCTCGATCTGATATCAATTCATTTGGCAATATTTTGGGCTCATGTTTATTTTTTGTATTCGTATGTTTTTCACACACTCGAATATTAGACAAGAAGCTTGATTTCCGACGCAGCATAGATGTTGCTAACAGTAGTACATTAGTCACATGACCTCACTACAATATTTAAGTCCCGTTATTTCCTCTGAATTAGTTATTTTGCAGTAGTCCAGTTTTCTGTAAAAATGTCTTGATCCAACAATGAGTGAAAGATGTTAATTGTTGATGCTTTTGTATGTCAGAGTGATTTATGTTGTAATTTGTTGTTGTAAAGTTTAAAAATAACTGAATGAATCCTCTAACAGACATGCACTCTTCTGTCTTTTCTAGAAAGGAGAAATCAGGAGGTACTTTTGGAAGGTATGTATTTGAAGTCTTTTTAATTTATATACATATAAATGTTTTAACATGCTGTGAAGCCATGCTTGTGATATGAAAGTTAGTGTTTTAAATCGGTTCAGATGTGAAGTTGTGTAGTGTATTCCAGCATTAATGTCGTGTAAACATGTTGCAGATTAGACAGGCCGCCTGCTAAAGGTGGATTGTTTTGACACTGCGCCCTATTTTAAGGATCTAAGCGCATGGTTTAAAGCAGGGATGGGCAGCTTCGGTCCTTGAGAGCCACTGTCCTACAGAGTTTAGCTTCAATCCTAATCAAACACACCTGAACAAGCTAATCAAAGTCTTCAGGAGTACTAGAAAGTGATAGGCTGGTGCAAATGAATTTGCTATTTAAACAAAGTGGCGCAGGACGTGAAATGATAACTGCGTCAGGCTGAAACTAGCAAAACACTCGTCGCGCATGGCGCTGCATTGCACAGGTATATGATAGGGTCACTGTGTTGAATGGCATTCTGATGTATTTTTCATTCCTTCTCTTCAGGGAACGGAGGCAGACCTGGGCGGAGGAGAGGAGGATGAACGCGGAGACGTTCGGTATTCCACTGCTGTCACAACCGCGGGCGCGGGGATTCCGTGGCAGAGGCGGCGGCATGGGCTTCCGCGGGGTCGCGGGCGCGCGGCTGAGCAGGGGCTCGTTCATGCCCTCCCGCGGAGGCGGGTTCAGGGCGGCTTTAGAGGCGGAAGAGGAGGACGGGAGTTCGCGGACTTTGAGTACAGGGTCAGTACTTCCTCTTGAACCCCAGTAATGGACCAAACACAAATATTAGAGATGCACGATGCTTTGTATTGTGTTATTTTTAACAAAAAAAAACTGTTGGCAATTGAAATAAAGCTAAAATTAAATTTGGCAACTAACTGAAATAAGTTGAAGTACTAAAACTAAGATGATAAAATTAATTGAAGCTATATAGATTTTTTTTTAAACAAATTACCAAAGAAGATAACAAATTTACTAAAATTAAGTCAAATTAAATGAAAACTAATATTATAAAAATGAAAGCTAATTTAAAGTGTTAATATATATTGTAATGGCATATAAATAAGACTAAATTGTTGTGATTATTGCAGAACCAAACTTTTTTTTTTTTGACACTGTTGTCAATACTGTAATTTCTGTAAGATCACTCTTTCCTTGCATACAAAACAAAACAGTGACAGTTGGACTCAGAATATTTATATTTATCTCTACATGAATGAGTATAACTGTCACTAAAGTGTGTTTTATGTAACATCAAATTTGTGCATTAATGGCTGTGCACTAATAGTTTATTAATTAGGAAGGCAAGTTATTTTACCTTTGTGCACCACATTTAGTGCTGAATCCGTTATTACAAAACCAATATCCTATTATGAAAAAAATCTTGAAACTTATTGTTAAAGCTGATTATTGGTCGATCTCTAGTATCAGCCATTTAGAGTTTGGCATTTTGTCTGATATTGGACTTGAGATTTTCCAACAAAATTAAATACTTTGCTCTTTTTCTACACCAATGAAATAAGCAAATTGATCAAATACGTCTCAGAAATATTCTGTTTACTAATAATACTAGTTCCTCTATTAGGGCCCTACAGATTTCTGGAATCCAGTCGTAAAAATGGAATTTATTGTATAACATGCAATATCACAGAATATAAATAAGACTGAATTTGGGAAAAAGTCAAACTAATTTCATAGTGCCACATACTATTGCAACAGGACGCGGCATGCGCGCTGCGCTATGAAACCCTTTCATTTCAATGGCTTGCGCCGAACGAGGACATTTTGTTGCTTCGTCGACCAAAGTCGCAAGCGGATCTAGCTAGACCAGAAACAAAACAACAGGCACGCCGCCGCACACACTCGTTTGGGCTTGCGAGCCGGCCAAATAGTTGGTTAAACGTTACGTTTTGAGTGGATGACGAGTGCGAGACGCTGAAATGGATGCCAATAAGATTCTGAATGGAACGTTTACTTTTAAAAAGTTGCCAAATGGTTCCATTGACGAGACCAAAGTGATCTGTGTGTTTTGTCGCTTGTGAACTGAACTATCATCATCGCAGCATGTCCAGTCTGAAACACCACTTGATGATGGCCAAGCACACACACACACACAGCTGATGCGAATTCTTCGCCCCCTCGTCAATATCAGGACCTCGTCAGTATTCAGGGTTCCTACAGGTTTCTTCAAGTTAAATTCAAATCTTTTTAAGACCATATATAAAAAAATGTATACCTATTTCACATCCCTACCAGCAAAGAAAAACAAAATCCTTCAACTTGTGTTCATTTATTTTTCAAATGTGGAATGGGTAAAAGATGATAAGTCAAGCAGGTAAAATAAAAACATTTCAGTTGGCCACAAGAAAGGTTGCCGAACAATGTTAAGTAGTGTTTTAACATTAGCTACACACACGCAGGACATGAGTTCTGACTGGATCGCTTCCCAGATCAACACTATCTAACATTTTCATCTACTTTTTATTCGCTTGACGAAAATGTCAACAAATTTTCGTCATAGTTTTCGTCATTCAAAACTAGCGTCTCATTTTCGTCAGTGAAAAAATGTCATTGAAAAAAGGTTTATCATTATTTTCATCAATGAAATTAACACTGACATACAGCACAATTTTAAAGACCCAGACATCAAAATTCAAGACTTTTTAAAGACTTTAAGGTATTATTTCCAAATTCATAAATTCAATGCTTTTAAGGCTTTTTAAGACCCCGCGGGAACCCTGAGTATTTCTTTCACCTTTTTATTGATGGATGGTATGAGAGATTTTTTGCTCCAAGTGAGAATGTTAGTGTGAAACATTGAACACAGTATGTTGTTTTCAATAAAAAACATTTGCACAAAACAAGCCGATCCACCTTTCCATGTTGATAAGAGCATTAAAATGAGAAAAAATAATGGGACAAAAAGAAATCAAGTGACATTTAGAATGTGCGATTAATCGCGAGTTAACTTTGACATGAATGCGATTAATCGCGATTCAATATTTTAATCGTTTCACAGCACTAATATATACGCGGATTAGGTTTAGAATAACTCGGTTATTGCTATAGTAAGTACACTGATGTGAATGCAGAACAGGACTGATATATAAAATAAAGTGCTTACCTCTGGCTTTTCTAATGTTTGTCTTTGTTCTGTTGTTTTTCACGTTTGTTTCAGAAGGAGAACAAAGTGTCGGCGTAGTCCATCGTGAAGACCAGATCATCCGAACAGCCAAGAATCTCCGATCATCACTGTCTAGATTAACGCTTTGGTTTCGACTCCTGACTAACAGGAAGGCCTCTGTTAAACACCAGCGCAGGGACGCCTGCCTTCAGCTGGACTCGCAGCTTTGAGTTTCTCCTTTCTTCCTTTTTTAGAAAAAGAAAAAACAAACAATTGATGATCATCTGATCTGCGTTCGACATGTTCGAAGGGGAGAGTTTGTGTACAAAATGCCGTAACTTCCATTGAATGATGATGATTATTACTATTATCTGGAATTTTTGCATCAACCTTTAGTTCCTTTGGTAATAAACAGAGGACGGTATTTGATATTCTTCTGTTAGGTGTACAGAACCCCGCTGATACTGTGAGCGCTCCTCAGTCACATAGCTTTATTACGTTATGTTTCCTTTTATTTTTGGATCTGATTTCTCTCTTTTGAAGCAGCAAACCCAGTGTCGAGAGTGTGTGTGGGTGTGTGTTCTCGCTCCGCCACCTAAACAAATAAACTTTCAGTTGGATTCGACGGCCGCTGGACTCGGTGCTCATCCGCCTGTTGCTTTGCATCAGTTAATAGATCGACATGGTTTGTAGTACTAGCATCTCTTTAGTTCACTAGTTTATTATTTCGGTGCGTTCTTCCCTGGTAACGTCAGACATCATTGTCTAGCATTAGGTCAACTCACAAAAACTGGTTTATGATTGAATGTATTGATGAATTCAACTTTTCTTTTTAAGCGTTTTTGTCCTGAAGTCCTCTCTCTACGCAGGGTCACGTCTTCCTGCCGAATCCTGACTGCTGTTCCCGTCTTCAAAATGTATTTTTAATATTTGAGTGCCAGTTATTCTTGCCTTTTGATGTCAATTATGTACATTTCCAAGAGGGCTTTTTGATATAAACTCCACTTAAACCTCTCTTAACGCCGAGCCCCATCACCGTCTAATGCCGAGATCTTCTGGAAAGATCCTGTGACTCTTTAAGAATCCAATTGGATGTTTAGAAATTGCGTTTGTTCTCTTTAAAGACGACATGGCACACATGATGCGAAGGCTAAATTCGACGTCATTTCACAATGCTCTTACACCAGATTGATTGGATGATTAGTGGAGGGATATTTTAGGTGAACATGTTTGTCAATCGACTTTTAAGACATGTTTCCATGCTCAGTCTGAAAAGGCGGCGAGTTTCACCTGTATAAGTCGTCTATAAGCCCCTCTATTGTGAATAGTTCTGTTTCCTGTTTGATACACGTGTTTGTTAATGTGTTATTTCAGGTACCAGCTGTTTAATGCTCTGAGTGAAGTTTGTTTACCCGGCGACTCTGTCTGTCTCTGAATGTCACTGAAGCACTAGTTCCTGCACTGTTAGATGGGCGGTCATTGTTGTTTTTGGTGTGCTTCATATTATTAATTTGTGTTTCAGAGATCCAAAGACCGAATTACGGATAACGTTTGGAGGAGAAGTGCTCTCTCAGCCGGTTCTGCTTTATTTTCCCCAGAGTTTACCGTCTCTACTTGTATTAGCTATAAACCGCTCCCTTTAAAAGCACTACGAGTCGAATAGATGTCCCGCAGGCAGCTAGTGAAACCAGGGCATGATGGGAAACCTCTGAGTGAACCACAGATATTGGTGCTGAGATGTGAAACGAATCCTCAGGCCGAAGTCGATCGACCCTTCGTGCCGAGAGTTTAAACTGGACAGCAGAAGCGTGATGTGATTATTGTGGTCAGTCCTCTGGAGGAATATGATTGGCAAGTTTATTCTTTTGTTTCTGTTTTCCTGAATTAAAGCAGTTGTATACGGTGTGCTCGTAGACGGCTTCAGACGGGGCGAACTTTTTAATTAACAAGAGAAATAAAGAAATAGTTGTTCAGTATCCTGTCCTTGTTTTTTATCAATAAACATTTCTGCAGACAATAACAATTAGTCACATGTGCAATAATAGTATGTTTGTTGTTCGATGATTTTAACCCTCGTGCATCAAAAAAAAAGTTAAACGCAGGTCCAAAAATAGGAGCACTAATTTAAGTTTGGTCTCATTTTAAAGAAGACCTGTGACCCGTAAAAAAAAAGTTTAAATAAGTGAAACTATTTTATATTAAAAAAATATATACACTACCGGTCAAAAGTTTAGGGTCGGTAAGATTTTTTTTATGTTTTTAAAAGACGTCTCTTCTGCTCACCAAGGCTGCAATTTTTTTATAAAAAATACACAAAAAACACAGTAATATTGTGAAATATTATGACAATTTAAAATGACTTTTTTATGTTAATATATATTAAAATGTAATTTATTCCTCTGAAAAAAAGCAGAATTTTCAGCATCATTACTCCAGTCTTCAGTGTCACATGATCCTTCACAAATCACTCTAATATGATGATTTTATGCTCCAAAAACATGTATGATTATTATCCATGTTGAAAACAGTTTTTATTTCAGGACTATTACATTTTATTTCAGGATTCTTTGTTGAATAGAAAGTTCAAAGAACAGCATTTAATTAATTAGAATCTTTTCTAACATTATAAATGTCTTTACTGTTACTTTTGATCAATGTAACTCATCCTTGATGAATAGAAGTATTGATTTCTTATTTATTTCCGGAAGTGTATATTTTTTATAGAAACATTTCATGAACTCTAAAACTGCTCAAATCAAAGCACAAGTGGTCCAAATGTGAGGTTGATAAACGGGCTTTCAGTCAGAGTTTGTTTGGGCAGTTCCAGATTTTCTCCATTAGATGCCAGCAAAGCTCCACTGGTGTACAGTGTTTAGATTTGTGATTTGCTGTAGTTTTCTCTACAATAAACCACACACACAAACCACACGCTGACATCCTTGCCAACACTCACACAATTATGGCTGCATAATTTATACAATTGGCTCTAAAATATTTAGAAAAGCAAGTATTTAAAATCAGTACAATTTTAAATGTTGAAGCCTTGCCAACAGAATAAAAGCATCTCAACAAAGACTGCATAATATCGTTAATAGTTTAATCGCCCTGGGATTAAAAAAAGCGTCCAGAAGGTCCTGAGAGGAACTAGTTTGTGTCTTAGTGCTTTAAGCAAATGAGAGTTAAATAGTAGGTACAATTCTAATAAAAATAAATAAACACCTGTGCCAAAATTTATGAAATTGTTATTAACACTAGCAAACCGGTCAAAAAAAACAAAACTGAAAAAGACATAAAAAATCCATAAGGATGCATAAAAGGTTAATCTTTTAAATATATTACAAATTAAATATCCTGATTCAAAAACAATTGCTGAGGGGTCAAACTGAGAAATATGTTGGTGCACATATTTTAAGCTATATAAGCCTGTTTTATTAGACCAAAGGTTCATTTTGCGCCAGAGTTCTCCTACTCTTTTGGGACCACACTAGGTAACTAGTACGACAATGTTTGTATCTAGTAAGGCTAAAAAAAAACAATTCCTAGTTTGGAGAAGCAGAAGTTTTGGAGTGTTACAAAAAAGAAAACAAAATTTCAATTATAATTATTTTTTTCTTATTTGGATATTATATATTATTATGGATATTATATTTTATCATTATATTTATTTTGTTTTCCCATATCAATATTCAGAAGTTATAGATGCAAGAATAACATCATAAAATTTTCAGGCGCAGTGCTATGGCGGTAAATAAAAGATGCACTTTTACACTTTGTTACACAATGGGGTGTTGATTTTTTTTTTCTGTGAAGACCCAGTGTCCACATATGTGGACATCATACGTATAATAATGAGCGCTGTAGCTCATAGGAGTTCATTGTGGCACAATCGATATAATCAGACCTACTGAGAAAAACTCTTCTGTTTTGGCTTGTTTTACTCTTAAAAAAAGTCTCATAGTAACATTTTTTTTCTCATTTGTAGATAACTTTGATATGAAATAAGGGCCAGGGGCTCAGCTGCCCTCCTATTTGGTGTTTGAAATATGTAACGTTAGAAAAATGGTGTGTAAAAATGTGACCTAATTCGGATAAAATGGAATCAAAATAAAACAGTAATAAAACAATATACTGCAAATGTATATTGTGTACTTAACCTGAGCCTACGATCATGGACGTGAAAAATTTAAAAGTCGCTCTTCAATTCCAATTGTGACGTCACACGTAGTCATAGTGCGTCACAGTGCGCGCTCTGAACAGAGAGAATACACGTCAGCAGAAAATCTTCTGATAGCCGTCAAACAACACACGGAAAGCGACAGCGATTGATTATAGTATATCTATACACGAAAAACAATACTGAGAGTTGGACAGCTTTAGTATCTTTACACGCGCTTCAAACACACGGGGAGTTTATCAGCGGTGTAATGTTAGTTTGTTCTCGTGTCTTTCCTGGCGATGGAGTTGTGTTGATCAGAACCAGCGGTCCAGATTCAGCAGATGTTGGACTTATGTTCATTGTCTCTGAATACACGGATATTGTTCTGATGTCCAGTGACTCTAGGAGGAACACCACAGACCCAACTCCAGCTTCTTCTGAACGAGAGGAGACATTCTGAACCGGTGAGTGACTCAAACTGAACGGTCAAAAGCAGAAAGTACTAACCAACTTAACCGTGTAACTAACTTAACGGTTGTAACTTAACCGGAATTAAGAATGAGTGAAAATTTAACTTTTACATACATGGATTCAGGCGCGTCGTTATAGACATGGGCATTCGGGGCTTCAGCCCCGGATGTTTTTTTTTATAGCCCCGGATCTCAAAATAAAAAAAATATTGATCATTATTATTACATTTTAATATTTTTATTTTTTAATTACCGGGTATTTTAATCTATCCTTCGGAATAAGGTATTAAAGACGATTAAAATGTTCAAGCAGATCAAATTTACTATGGTTACTATGGTTACACAGCACGCTTGAGTTTAGATTGCGCACCAGAGGAGAGAGAGAGAGAGAGAGAGTGCCTGATCGGTTAACGTACAGCTTTAGGCGGGCTTGACTGTCATTGTTGTTTGTGGCTTCTGGTGGTAGCTATTATGGTCATTAGACACTTTTAAAAAAGTAAAATAAGGAGTCATGAACGATACGAGGCAGATGAGAGGCAAGAAGAGTTATCTAATTTACTGGCGCCGTTCCCTCATCAAAGCTCAGGTCGGTGAAGACTCTTCAGCAAACCCTGCTCGTACGTTTAGCCCTGTACTCACTGTGGTTTTAATGCAGAACATGTAAAGTAGCCTACGTGGGACCTTCTATTTCGCCCAAAGCTAATTCATAATCCGTCATAATCATAATTCGTTTCTCGTGAAGAATGTAGATGAAGTAGCCTAACTTACTCATCTGATTTGGCGATTGAAACACGATGTGTAAATTAACGTTATTCCCCTCAGATGGAGCTAAAATCAGGGGCCGTATTACAGGAAGAGTCTATGATAGGATTTTCCCCAATTGGTATAATCGAAGAAAATACTAAATATCTTTAGGAATCTATCTTGCTTCCTCCTATCTTATTTCAGGTTAGGAAATCATATCGCTAGCATCAACTTTTCTGTCAAGCTGCCTATTGTAACCGATGTCACTTTTCATCTCGTGAGCTTAAACGGCTTTAACAGCGTTTTTTTGTTTTTTGTTTTTTTAATGAAACATTCAGAGCCTGGGTTATTTCTTTAAAATATGAGGAAAATGTTTTTATATATATATATATATATATATATATATATATATATATATATATATATATATATATGTATATATATATGGGAAAATCTAAAAGCTAAATTTGCTTGGGTTATTTGGAAAACAAAAACAAAAAAAACAGGCAAACTACAGCTAACGTTACATGTTTTATTTTACTATGCAAAAAAAACATGCACAGAAAAACAAAACAAAAAGCTGACAGGAAAAAGCAAACATTGAATACAACATAATCAGTTATTATTAATATTTGGGTGGTCCGTGGTTCTTACTTGTTTTTGAATGTGTTTTGCATTGCGTGTTTTTAATTTTTTTATATAACAGCCTTGACAAAAATGATGTTGCCAAATTGTTTATGTTTTACTGCATTATTATCATAAATTAAACAATCGACTCCAAGCTTAAATGTGCAATATGACTTCAAAATCTTTAACACATTTATGATACTATTTAAATGAAAGGGTGCAGATGTCAGATTTCCTGGGCCGGACGTCACTTGTGGCCACTACTGTATATAGCTGTAATTGTAATTGTTAGGGAGAAAAAGAAAGTGTGTGTGTGTGTGTGTGTAATCGGGTGCTGGGATGATTGGGATGAACATATTTAACTGTTTTCATCCCATGTTCTTCTTTCTTCACGATGTCAAGCCTCAGTATTTACGGTTTCTTGTGATAATGTTTTTACCTTTCTTTAGAAAAGAAAGGAAGAAGAAAGGCATCAGTGCTTTCTTACGGAGATTGGGGAAGCCTGTAAAGCCTGCCACCCTCGGCTGCAGTGAGGTCGATGTCCAGCAGGATTTATCCGGGCTTGACTGGGCGTCATCAGTGGATCCGTGTCCATCTGGAGTCGTTCATGCTGATACGGATGATCCAGAGCGGTGTGAATCCGACTTAGAGATGTTGTCGGTCTCTCGATGTATCGAGTCTCCATCTGCCGGTTAACACTGATCCGGATAATGCAGAGCGGTGTGAATCCGACTTAGAGATGTTGTCGGTCTCCGATGTATCGAGTCTCCATCTGCCGGTTAACACTGATCCGGATAATGCAGAGTGGTGTGAATCCGACTTAGAGATATTGTCGGTCTCGATGTATCGAGTCTCCATCTGCCGGTTAACACTGATCCGGATAATGCAGAGCGGTGTGAATCCGACTTAGAGATGTTGTCGGTCTCCGATGTATCGAGTCTCCATCTGCCGGTTAACACTGATCCGGATAATGCAGAGCGGTGTGAATCCGACTTAGAGATATTGTCGGTCTCCGATGTATCGAGTCTCCATCTGCCGGTTAACACTGATCCGGATAATGCAGAGCGGTGTGAATCCGACTTAGAGCTGGTGTCGGTCTCTGATGTTTCGAGTCTCCATCTGCCGGTTCATGCCGATCCGGATTGTCCTGAAACATCATGTTCGTCTGTCCTGGACCCAGAGTCGGCACCAGATCTAGAGCTGAGGTCTTTCTCAGGATTGTCCAGTCTCTTTAATATGGAGCTGGCACCGGTCCTGACCTATCCTGACCCATCGTCTGTCCCGGGTCCATCGGCACCGGATTCTGAGATCCCAGATCCATCTGGTTTAGGGACGGCTTTTGGTGAGTCTATGGTCATTATTATTAAGGCCAGTACTTTCATTATACCGAGTTGTGTTGTTTTCATCTTGTGTGCCTAATTACTAAAGTCCTCCACTGGTCAATCAATTCATCCCTTAAAACTCATCTTTGATCACCAAAAAACTACGGTAACGCTTCCTTTTACAGTCCAGTTACCCATGTAAATACTATGTAATTATTTTAGTAACTACAATTACTGGGTAATAACTAGTACTGACCCTGAACCTTTAGTACATGTTAAAAAACTTTAATGTTATAGTAATGTGCAGCTCCCTATAGTAGTTTACAGTAATTGTCATTTATTTAATTTAAAGACAGACACATGTTTTAATTAAACCACTGATTAAAAAAAAATAAATGTAGCTTTCTAAACTGAACCGAATCGAGACGTCAAAACCGTGGGAAAATTCGAAACTGTCAGTTTTGTGTATCGTTACACCCCTGATAGACACATAAACAACATTAAACGCTGGATTTTCACCACAGGAGGACTTTAAGAGTTTACACTTTGTCCAATTCTTTTTTAGACAATTAAGCTTCATGTCCCACTTTTCCAGTTGTCTCACCTTACAATTGAATTCTTTCTTCATGATGTCTTCCCTCAGTGTTTGACTCACGGTTTGCTGAAAACCCAACACAGAAGAAGAAGAAGAAGAAAGCCCTGGGTGCGTTTCTCCGCAGGAAATGGAGGGCTAATAACCAGACTAGATCCCGAGCCATTATCCGTCTCCAGTCCATCCACACTGGATTCTGGGATAGCGCCGGCTGTTGGTAAGTCTATTATTAGTCCAATGTTATTCTTTTCGACTACAATCATACACACAGTCTTCTGTATTAAAGCAAGGCAGACAATTTTCATTTTTTATATTAAAAATAGGAACAAAGAAGCAAATTGCAAGCAAAAAAGACAAATATAAAAGAAAAAATATACAAATTAAATAAACTTTAGTTGTTGTTTTTTTTCAGGTACGGTAGCCTATGTTTATTAAACATGTTGTAAGTACTACTGAAACTGAATAATCAAATGTAAAAAATAAAACACTGTATAGTCTAAAAAGGTGATAAGAGTGTGTTTTATGAACATTAATGAAACGTATGGCACCATAACGTTTACATAAGGGATTTATTAAATATGAAAATGATTCTGTGATTCTCTACTGTATCCCATGACAGTCACAAGCTATTATAAGTCCATCACTTTTTGCCGTTTTATCGCCTTAACATGATTTGCTTTGGCCGTCTTTGTTCTGTCCGAAGTTGGTGTGGCGTAATTTATTTAATTCATTTTTCCATTTTTTCTTTTTTTTTTTTTTTAGAAAAACAATCAAAAAGGAGGGGGAAGAAAGTCATCAGCTCATTCCTCCAACGAATATGGAAGACTATAAAGGTTTCCGCTCTGTGTTGTTACGGGGCAACACAGAGGACCCAGATCCAGATCTACAGCCACGAACATCTGTCCTCTCCAGAACCGACCCAGGTCCATCTCACTGCGAGATCACATGTGACCAGTCACCCTTCTCCAGTCAATCTCACTGCGAGATCACATGTGACACATCCCCCTTCTCCAGTCAATCTCACTGCCGAGATCACATGTGACACATCCCCCTTCTCCAGTCAATCTCACTGCAAGATCACATGTGACACATCCCCCTTCTCCAGTCAATCTCACTGCGAGATCACATGTGACCAGTCACCCTTCTCCAGTCAATCTCACTGCGAGATCACATGTGACACATCCCCCTTCTCCAGTCAATCTCACTGCGAGATCACATGTGACACATCCCCCTTCTCCAGTCAATCTCACTGCAAGATCACATGTGACACGTACCCCTTCTCCAGTCCATCTTACTGTGGTTCCCAGTCAGGTTTACTCAGCCCCAATTCATCACTTGCTCCAATTCTAACCGATCTTCTCTCTGAGTTACTGGGACCATCCGGTCCTGAGCTTACTCCTGTTTCCATTTAATCCATCCCGGCAGCATCTGGTTTATGGTTCAGGTGCTACAGGTGCGTCTACTGTCATTCATTCACATTTATACAGATAGTAAGTATTAATTGTGTCGAAATTAATCGTTTCTATCGATGCATCGCGATACAGACGAGGACGATTCGGTATCGGTTCAGTAATAGTAATAATTATAAGTCCATCACTTTTTGCCGTTTTATCGCCTTAACATGATTTGCTTTAGTCGTCTTTGTTCTGTCCGAACTTAGCGTGGCGTAATATAAATTTTTCCATTTTTCCCTTTTTTTTAGAAAAACAATCAAAAAGGAGGGTGAAGGGTCATTCATCCAACGAACATGGAGGACCATCATCTACCGTCGTCATGTCCGGTTGTAGAGAGTGAGCACATGGAAAACCAAGGACGCTGAACTCCTGAAAATAATTAAAGTTCCAAAGTTTCCTCCTGATTAAGAACGACTGATGTAAAGATAACCAGTTCAAGCCAAGACAAGGAAAGATCACTAAATGCCGAAGAAAAGAGCACCGCACTGGTATCTCCGACCTTATTGTTACCTCACCTGTTCCAGCGAGGAGAGGATCAGCTGAGAGTGAAATGGAGAACGACGCTGTGCACTTGAATAAAGTTGAATTAGCTGCCTTGATCCGTGCAATAATAAAGGAAGAAATAAACGAGGAAACGAAATAATCTACAACCGCAGTTTGATGTGCTAAAACTCGGACTGAAAGATTGTAAAGACAAACTCGTTGATGTGGAGTCGGGCTTGTCCGGAATGCATGACAGAATGGATGAAGCGGAGCGGTGAAAGAGGCTATTTTACAAATACATTGTAAAAAAAAATCTGTTAAATTTACAGGAAAACCCTGGCAGCTGTGGTTACCAGAGTTTTCCTGTTAAAATACGGTAGCAACATTTTAGGTTTTACAGACTTTGACCGTATTTAATTTTACAGCAATAAATCGTATTTCATTATCTGATATAATGTTAATTTACTGACCTTTTGAAGTAGTAATATCTGTTTTGTTCAATTGTAATACACTGACTGCCAACAATCACAGCCGTAACGAGAGTCAAATGATCAATCAAAGCTCATCATAATCAGATCTTCCACAACAAAGTTCATACTATTATATAGAAGCTGCACAGTGTCATTCACACAAACATTTAACACCATCATGGTAACATGTTGAAATTTAAAAAATGCAATAAGTATTAATTTAACAACATTAAATGTAACATGAAACCCTAATGTACATAACTGATTAGAAAAAGAAAACTAAGAAAATTATGAAGAAACAGTTAAAATACATTAAATGTGAAGTGTCACGCAGGGAATTGTGGGTATGTGGGTATGGGTAAATTATACAATGACTTCTTTTTTCACTTCCAAAAACTGTAAATTTAACAGTTTAAATTACATTAAACATACCATTATTTATATCACAGTTATTTACCGTGTATAGTAAGGAAACTTTCTGTTAACCAATTAACAGTTTTTCACTGTAGCATTTTTACAGTCTTTTACTGTTAAAATCACGCTAATTTTTTACAGTAGCGAAGCAAGAAAAAGGTGCGTCTACTGCCATTCATTCACATTTGTACCTAGATAAAGTATTTATTGTGTTGAAATTAATAGTTTCTACGATGAATGGCGATGCAGACGAGGATCGATTCGGTATCGGTTCAGTAATAGCCCATAACCGATTATAATATACGGACACTTTTCCTGACGCCATTTGTCACGTATGTGCTTTGTTGCAGGAGCACACCATGGCATGGGGAGTCGAGAAGCGAGTGCGGGTAATTAAAAATGCTCCAACCTGCAAAGTCCTAAAGCTCTTTGATCAGCTCTTTTCTCTTTTGTAATGTCTCTCAGTCATCTGTCTTTCTACAGTCTTTAAATCATGAGTGGACACGCCCTATACTGCTGATTGGCTATGACTAAGCATGACAACTAAGCACACCTAAATTGTATTACATTAATTTAAAGATAAAAAGAAGCTGTTTGTGTTTTCAACAAGCTTGACGTTCATTGAAGCCATTCAAAATCATCCGTAGGCTGACTCACCTGAATTGGCCTTATTCAGGACACAGCGGATGAACAGACAGACATGGAAAGGGATCTTCATGTGGACGTCTACAACCACAGCCAGAGGAATGGCCACGGCCCCGACCAGGAAATCCGCCATCGCCAGAGACACCATCAAGCAGAAAGGGGTTTGGTTCAGGGCTCCGCTCCTCCACACGGCCCAGATCACCAGCACATTACCCAGACAGCATCCCACAGTGATGAGCACTTCCGGAGAGATGGAAAGATGCCTCCACCTAATAGCATTGTGGTTATGAACACATACAGAGGCGATATTTACACTCTACATTCACAACTACAAGATCTCTTCCAGAAAAAAGACTAATTTTATGGTTTAGATGTTCAACATATTTTCTTTTTCCTTTAACAAGATTGTATGAAGTCAGTTTAGTCTTGTCTTAATCTGAAAAAAAAGTTTTCAAAATGATTTTCATCATTTCAAGAAATTAAAACTAGTTTTATACACTGTTACAGAAAGATTTGTACCTTCATAACAAAGCTTTACAATCATAATGACTATGCACAGTCAATCAAACAACTTCAGATTCTCTATTACTACACAGCTGGTGGCGCTATAGGGTCAGACTGGTGATATTTCACCCCAAAAGATTAAACTTCATTTACTAATCTCATGTGGCTCCAAACCTTTGACTTTCTTCTTCTGTGAAACACAACAGATTTTTAATATGAGTCTCAGTGGGTTTTTTGATAGAATGAAAGTTAATGTTATTTTGAACCCATTTTCATTAAATGGGTATCTATCAAATATCTTCTTTATGGCTATACTATTACTTGAGGTTACTATAAATCTTTGGGGACTCTATAATGACAATTAATTAGATTCAGTTGAATCCATGCATACATTTATCCCATGCATGTGCTGAAGTTGAGTAGCAAATATGGCCATGATAAACATTACAATGCTCATGATAACTTTTGTTAACTCTACAATAAGTAAATCTACTTCACCAGCTAATTATTCCTCGACAGCGATGCCATAGAAATATACAGAGCGACCGGGAAACCGGAAGTTCAAAGACAATATTCTAAAGATGACGGCGCCCACGTTTCTCTGGTGCATAAGGTCTATATCTTACCGAAGTTGTCTATGTTCCTAAGTGTGTTCCCGAAGTGCTCTATTTTACAGGAAGCTTCTTAACTCACTCCTCTTACGTTTGACGTTCCAAAGGCGCTGTCCCAAGTGAGGTGCTGAATAAGTTGGCATCGATTGCTCAGGAATCGATTTTCCACTTCACGCGAAGGTTTATTACGGCGTTAAGAAATATAACACGTTCTATGCAAATTAAACATTCCTCAAATTATTCGAGTAACATTTATTTGGAACATTGTTTAAGTTATCAGTAGACAATAGAGTAGTATTAATAAAATTATCAAATTGTGATAAGTCAAAATGTTTGAGATGACTCGATCAAAGCAGGATTTATATCCACAGAAGCGCGAGCCTTGTGCGAATCCCAACGCAAATCTTCACGAGATAGGATGCAAGTGGCAAAACTAAACATCAACCAAAGCTAAGCTTCAGGAAGGGGATGTTTACAAGTAAAGATAAAGAGACTGAGAGAAGAAGAACGAGCAGGTAAAGCAATAGCCTATTGCATACTGTGCCCAGAATGAGAATAACTTTATTGCAATGGATTCCTATTTAACACAAATATACATAGCCTAAGTTCTTTGACAATTACTGTGGAAAAATATTATTCCCCTGAATGTTTGGCATTGTTTTTTTCTAAATCTAAAGCTCTTTAGTCTTCCATATGTTTATATCTACATTTAAATACAATGTTCTACAGCTGAAGTCAAAAAAATAATAAGTAAATCCAAAAAAACAGTTTATGAAAATTATTTATAAAAATTATTTTATATAAAATATATATTTTATAAATCAGGTTGAACTCAAAACTGCAATAAAATCAAAGCCATAAATGTAAATAGGTTGTGTTCCAAATTCTTCTGGTAACAGTTTGTTTGGGCAATTTTCCCCATTGGGTGCCAGCAAACCCCACTGGTGCTCACATTGATTGGATTTGTTTTTTGCAGTTTTTCTCTCTCAGTTTTACAAACACACACATGCGCACACACATATTTTTTTAAAACACACATACTATAGTATAATAACATATAATAGGTTAAGTACTACTTAGAGATAAGAACTTTTTGGGGAACCAGGCCCTGGGCAGCAAGTGCAGTAACTGTAACATCAGGCATATTTTGTAGTTTTAAACATATATTTATACTGACTTCATCAGGCTCTGAAAATTACTTAACAAAACACAAAGAATGGCCTTCTCAGCTGCCATACTTGCAACTCTTGCGTCTTTAGAACAGTGTGTTCAGCGCACCACCGTTTCTGTTTAAAATACGTTGTGCAACGTTTCAGTCGGGGCTGAACGCAGCCCTGTATTGAAGGAACGGCCGTCCGGGCACTGAAGTGGGGTTTTTTTCACAGCATTGAAAACTTTTGTTCATAACATTTCTTTATTTATTAGCATTTAAGTCATTTATTTGTAATAAACACTTTACGTGGGCTATCTAAAAAGTAAAGACCTCCGATGCAAAAGCCTCTAAAAGCAACTGTCAAAATTAAATGAGATAATATTGAGTGAATGCTCTGCATGAGCATCAAAACTTTCTACAATGCTACTAGATCCCAGCCTCAGTCCATTCAGAAATGCCTGTATTTGGGTAGAAACCTATACTTAGGACTCAGGAGCCTGATACAAATGTTAATTTTAAAGGGTTAGTTCACCCAAAAATGAATATTCTATCATCATTTACTCACCCTCAAGTTGTTCCAAACCTCTATGTGTTTATTTGTTCTGCTGAACACATGAAGGAAGATATTTCAAAGAATGTTTTAATCAAACAGATCTCAATCCCCATCGACTACCATAGTATGTATTTTTTTCCTATAGTAAATGGGGATTGAGATCTGTTTGATTAAAACGTTCTTCCAAATATCTTCCTTTGTGTACAGCAGAACAAATAAACACATAGAGGTTTGAAACAACATGAGGGTGAGTAAATACTGACAGAATTTTCATCTTTGGGTGAACTAACCCTTTAAGAAATATGTCAGTTTACTTGCCATCTTGGCATTTTTATTCCATTACATTAGGCTATTTTAAGAGAAGCAACACACTATGTAATACATAAGATACAAAGTATTTTGTATCAACTTGGTGAGCTTGTTTTACATTTGTAATCGGTATGATGGATGATATATTGTATATTGACTAAACTGCAAAAGAAAACGCGTCAGTGCTGCAAAATGGCCGACAGAGGTCAGTGATGAACCGAGTCACTAAAAGATCCGAACCACACAGAAGAAACGAGTTTCTCTGATGGGGACTGTTGTTGATCACAATATTGGTGATATTAATCGATTTGTTGCTCAAGGTTTTGGATTTCTGAAGCGGTTTCTCATCTGCAAAAGCCATTTTGAGCTGAATATATCCGTGTGAGGCGCTTAGATGCTTTGAGTTTTCGAGCCCGTGAAAATGTCTGTTGTTTTCGTTCCCAAACGGCAGCGCGGAAAAGCGCAAATCAACCAGGAGATAATTCAAAGAGTGAGTAAACATTTGAAATCAGTGCTTAATTCGCTTAATTCTCTCACACACACACACACACACACACACACACACACACACACACACACACACACACACACACACACACACACACACACACACACACACACAGTTCTGTTATTTACGAAAGAAACAGCCGCTTTTTATAAACGACCTCAGACCATACCATTTTTTTAACAAAAGGTACATTTTCCTGTTATAATGTATAATTTCCCTTTAAAAAATGCTTACTACCATATGAATATTTGTACGGTCTGCCAGCTGAAAAAGAAGGCTACTTTGACAAGTCAAATATGAATATTATGATAATTTTTACTTTTCACACCGTTTTAAAAATAAAAACAGTAGTCTACAGTAACTGCTCATAACTTAGAATTGTATTATAATTGTATTTCATATGACTTTAATCGGCATTCTGTGATCAATTCGCGCTACGGTAGCATTTTTCGACAAGGCAGCAAAAATCGACAGAACACCGGTATGTTTTCAGGACGCACGGAAATGACGGAACCGTACATGATTGACAACTAACGTCAGTTACGTCATTTATGCGGGTCTCGTATGTGTTGTGTGTGTTTTTGGTAACTTACGGTGATGCAGATATTGGCTAAAATCAATATAAAGATTGTAAATCCAGTCAGTTTCTTTCTTTCATCGGAGCTGCTCTCTTCAGTTGTCCGTTATGCGCGTTCACGCAGGTTTAGTTAAAAACATGTTCGTTAAGATTTAAACTTTAAATTCGCGCCACTTCTGTTTGCTGCAGTGTGATCGCGAGAGTTCGAGAGTCGCACCTGTTATAAAATAAGTGTGAACATTTTACATTTACTGATCAATTCCAAAGCGAGTAAACTCGATATGTTACAAACAAACCCAAATTAACTCATGTGTTTGTATTGAAATCACTAGTTTTGGTTTTGTTCTCTTAAAAACTTTAAATGAACAAGACAAGTTAAGCTAGACAAGGAATTTTAGTTATACTGTTAAGAACACTGCATTTGAAATAGAGAAAGGAAAAATACAAAGTTAAACAAAGAAAGCCTCGAATCAGCAAGGCAGATAATATAATAAATGTGTTATTTTAAATCGAGTTAAAGGTTTTACATTATGGGAAAATTTTAACATTGAAGAAACTAGACAGTGTTGAGGAGACATTTGTTCTTGTGAATAAAATCAAATCTGCAATGCAAAACAAAAGAAAAATAAAGAAATCTTTCAGTGAAAAGTCTAAATCACACACACACACACACATACATATACATATATATATATATATATATAGAGATGGGTACAACCTAAATGCATGATAGTTCACTCAAATCAATATGATACCATAATTTACTCACCCTCTCGAGCCATCCTAGGTGTGTGACTTTCTTCTTTCAACCGAACACAGTTATATTTAAAAATATCCTGACTTTTCCAAGCTTTATAATGCTAGTGAATGGTACCTGAGATTTTGAAGTATTCAAAATGTAGTATTTAGGAGTAGCATGAGCCAAGTAATTCATGATCAGTGATCTTTCATCAGGTCAGAGGTTCAGAAAGATGCTTTAAAATGGTTATGAACTAAAATCCTTCTGGTGCAGAAAATCTTGACCTACTAAAGTGTATATATAAAGTTTTGAAGTGTTTCCTAAAGTGAATCTACTAATTGATCGCCACTGTTTTGCAGCTGTTGGACGAGAACGATCAGCTGGTGAGATGCATCACAGAATATCTGCAGAAGGGCCGAGCCACCGAGTGTGTTCAGTACGTGTGTTTCACGCGTCTGTTCTCTTCATATGCTTTAGTGCTTTTAATGAAGGATGTACTTCATCTGCTTCACAGATACCAGCAGATTTTGCACCGGAACATCGTGTATTTGGGAACCATAGCTGATGCGAGCACAGAGATTCGTGCCGGAGGAGACGCAGACGTCTGCAAACGACTTGGTCAGTTAGATGTTCTGTGTACGGGAATATTGTAAACACGTTATATTGTATTGCTCAAAGGCTCAGTTGTTTATGTACATTCGAATATGAGTGAATACGAGTGATGTATATGGCAAATTTAGGCACCAAACGTTTCTGTAAAAATGTTTGCCTGCCTGATACATCTATATATATATATATATATATATATATATATATATATATATATATATATATATATATATATATATATATATATATATATATAAAAATATATATAATTGTATTATTATTTATTTATTTATATATTTTTTTTCCATCACAGAATCCTTAAGGAAACAGAATCCCATTGGCCGAAAGGAATCCCAGATGTCTTAGCTGGGGAACACTTTTTTATGTACATAATTTTCATAGTATTTATACTTTAATACGATGTATAATAAATGCCATAAATAAAATCTCCAGTTTCAAGTGTGAGATTCAGATCAACTCTAAGATGGAACAAATGAACAATATCGTAATCTTTATGCTTGTAAAATTTTGCTTCTAAATATTATTCAAATAATTATGCTTTATAAGGATTATCATATTTAGTATCATTTTTATTTAAATGTATTTTTTTGGAGTAATGAGTGATTAAAATGAATGTAGAATAGAGTGTGTGAGGTTTGAGTTGAATTTGATTCTTGTGCAGAAAGGAACTTGCATCATTTCCAGTAGGTCACACATTACAATAAGATATTGACAAAGTTCATTGATATTTACCAAGAATTATAAAATAAATAAAAATAAAATAAAAAAGACAGACTTGCTGAAAGAAACTTTTGAGTTGTGTGTTTGCAAATGTGGGCTAATCTCTTTTGCCATAAAGAGTTGAGCTGACTTCTGCTCTTGAACACATTTCTTTAAGTAAAACTTTCTTCGATTGATTGAAATCCTTAGTCTACAAATCTTAACTGTACTTTCTCTTTACAACATACACTCACCGGCCACTTTATTTAGGTACCCCATGCTAGTAACGGGTTCAACCCCTTTTGCCTTCAGTAACTGCATCGATTCTTCGTGGCATAGATTCAACAAGGTGCTGGAAGCATTCCTCAGGGAGTTTGGTCCATATTGACATGATGGCATCACACAGTTGCCGCAGATTTGTCGGCTGCACATCCATGATGCGAATCTCCTGTTCCACCACATCCCAAAGATGCTCTATTGGATTGAGATCTGGTGACTGTGGTAGGCCATTTGAATACAGCGAACTCACTTGTCATGTTCAAGAAACCAGTCTGAGATGATTCCAGCTTTATGACATGGCGCATTATCCTGCTGAAAGTAGCCATCAGAAGTTGGGTACATTGTGGTCATAAAGGGATGGACATGGTCAGCAACAATACTCAGGTAGGCTGTGGCATTGCAACGATGCTCAATTGGTACCAAGGGGCCCAAAGAGTGCCAAGAAAATATTCCCCACACCATGACACCACCACCACCAGCCTGAACCGTTGATACAAGGCAGGATGGATCCATGCTTTCATGTTGTAGACGCCAAATTCTTGATCTCTACCATCCGAATGTCGCAGCAGAAATCGAGACTCATCAGACCAGGCAACGTTTTTCCAATCTTCTATTGTCCAATTTCGATGAGCTTGTGCAAATTGTAGCCTCAGTTTCCTGTTCTTAGCTGAAAGGAGTGGCACCCGGTGTGGTCTTCTGCTGCTGTAGCCCATCTGCCTCAAAGTTCGACGTACTGTGCGTTCAGAGATGCTCTTCTGCCCACCTTGGTTGTAACGGGTGGTTATTTGAGTCACTGTTGCCCTTCTATCAGCTCGAACCAGTCTGGCCATTCTCCTCTGACCTCTGGCATCAACAAGGCATTTCCGCCCACAGAACTGCCGCTCACTGGATGTTTTCTTTTGGACCATTCTCTGTAAACCCTAGAGATGGTTGTGCGTGAAAATCCCAGTAGATTAGCAGTTTCCTGAAATACTCAGACCAGCCCTTCTGGCACCAACAATCATGAAACCACGTTCAAAGTCACTCAAATCACCTTTCTTCCCCATACTGATGCTCTGTTTGAACTGCAGGAGATTGTCTTGACCATGTCTACATGCCTAAATGCACTGAGTTGCCGCCATGTGATTGGCTGCTTAGAAATTAAGTGTTAACAAGCAGTTGGACAGGTGTACCTAATAAAGTGGCCGGTGAGTGTATATCACTATTAGTTAATTCATGTCTTTCTTAAATTAAAGTAGAGCATTTCTCTAATAATTGTTGATATATGTTCACAACCAAAAACTACAACAAAAAATTGATACTATTTCAATTGGTAGGCTCCTACTGATGTTTTATTATAAAAACCTTATTCTTCAGATGATATTGTGTTGACCTCTAGTGGTGAGTTTGAGAAATAATAATAATCTCTGCATCTGCTGTTGCATCTTATACCAGTTACACTCCAATTAAGGGAATTTAACTAATTAACTTCTCAAAATAAACAAGTCTTTACATGTATTTTATTATGCTGACATATTGTGTAAATATACAATACAATAGAAAATGAGAAAATGATAATTGCTGATCAAAAAGCATTAGATAGAATATCTCAGACCGGGAAAAGCGAAAGCTACAATTTAAAATGTGGAGGATTATGGGTAAGTGAATGCTGTCAATATTAAATCTTAGTCTGGGCTGGTGTGTGATAACAGCCATTACCTGTATGTCAGTCAAAGCAGACAGTTTCAAACAAATAAAAATGTATCAATAAAAAATAAATATTCTGTATATAAAATGTAAGCTAAATATAATTGTAAAACAGTTCAAAGTTAAATAAATAATATAAAGATATGACAGATTTGACCGATTCAAGTTTTTGCATATGTATCACATCATTTTAATTTTAGACTTTGTTTATATCATTTCATGTATTTAATAATTGCTAAATTTGACAATTACAGTAAGCAATGTTTAAATGGCTTCACTATGAAGGAGTTTAATCCCAACATCATTTTGGTGAAGGTCTTATGGTACGTTCGCACCGGACGCGAATAGCGCGTCAGGCGCTGAATGATTTCAATGTTAAGTCAATGCAAAGACGCGTTTACGCGCGTAAAGTTCCTGCGGCGCGAATGAGGCGTGGAGCGCGGCGTGGCAAAGACGCGAATACGCCTCGTTCGTGCGAATGGTGCGAATTGAGGCGCGTTCGACGCGATTTGCGTCTGCCGCCCGAGTTGAAAATCTGAACTTTTGCGTGAATTCGCGCCGCGTTAACCAATCAGGAGCCTGCTGCTTTCTCACGTGGAGAAGTGTCTGGATGCTTCAATAAATTATTTTGCATATGACTAAATGCATGTTGGGATTATGCACAACAAAGCAAATATTTTATCACTTAAAACATTATTTCTATATACGAGACATGTTCATTTTGTATTGAATGTTATTCATTCCATATCTAGATTATATGAAATAGTATTATGATGTAAAGACAATCAACATATGTGCACAAGTTCGTGTCTGGACGTGAGAGAGAGAGAAAAAAATCACAGGACAGGTTAATAACTTTTGGAAGCTGGCTCTATTTATCATCAAAACAAAAATAAATGACAGCTAGATTAGGTGGATGAGGGCGAGGGTGATCCTCGCTCCGATGCGGGACAACAGGTCATCAAACTGGGCGCGGGACAGGCGGAAGTACCGCTGACAGCGGCCGTCATCCAGCGCAGCTCCTGGAGCGAGCAAATAGTGAAACTAGCCAAACGGTTCGCCTCTGAAGGGTCCGGTGGACACAAATACGGCGATGATCCCCACGCCGCTGTTCTAGCTCTCCCGAGTAAATACAGTGCGGTGAATCTCTCGATGAATGCTAGATCAACATAAACAAAGATGGCCGTCAACGGGTTTCGGTTTTGACGCGCGAGACGCGCGTAAATTTCACTTCAAACTTTTTATTTTACCCGCGTCAGTTTCGCTCTTGACGCGCGAATGAACACAAAGTGGTCAAGCGTCAAACTGAGGCGCGGTAGACGCTGAATTTGACGTGCGATTCGCGTCCGGTGTGAACGTAGCATTATACTGAAGATCCATATACATGCTCATCCTCTGAGCTGAGATCAGGCTTTTCTCCCTCCCACATTTTACCTGTAAAAAAGCAAAACATCTTGTATTAACACTAAATCGTCAAATAACCCGTCAACATAACTCACTTTGTGTATGTATGTTTCTATTAATGCTGCATCATTTAATTTCTAAAGCAAAACATCTTGCGGCAGTGACTCAGCGGTTCAATCCCTGGTTCCACCTGACCAAGTGTCGAGGTGTCCATGCGCAAGACACCTGTGTGTGTGTGTGTGTGTGTGTCGTGTGTCTGTGTGTGTGTGTGTGTGTGTGTGTGTGTGCGTGCGTGCGTGCGTGTGTGTGTGTGTGTTAACACCTAACCCCAGCTGCTCCTGAAGAGCTGGATGGTGCCTTGCATGGTTGACACTGCTGTTGTTGTATGAATGAATGGGTGAGTGTGAGGCAAAATGTAAAGTGCTTTGGTGACCATTGGGTCTGTGAAAGCACTATATAAATGCAGTCCATTTACCATTCTAAGCCTAATCCTTTTTAAAATACAGAGTTAGTGAAGTAAAACTGTAAATGTGTTAAAGCCATTTAAAGCTGTTAAAATGTACTATACAATACAGGTATAAAAAGCAGTGTTTTGCAGTGTTACTATTTATGAATTGTATCTGCTAAAATTACCCATACACACACAGTATTCATTTATTACAGTATTATAGCAAGAACCTTCTGAGGATCTTTCATCTGATGATGGCTTTTCTTGAGCTGTTGATTTCACAGGTTCATCCGCAGGTTTAGGCCAAGGAAGCCATCCACCAAACTGTTCTGAGGACTTTGCATCATCTTTATAGACAACCCAGCCTTCTTCCTCTGTGAGACTGTGAGGAGGAATTAGAAGAGAACATAATCAGTGTTGAGTGGAACAAGTTGCAAATGAATTATTATATTTCAATTAAGTACAAAGTGTAATAGACCGAAACTAACATTACATTCCTGTAAACAGATTAGAGACTGATTTGACATCATATGGCATACACACTTTCACCTAAGCAAAACTTAATACAAACATTTCTAAACAATATTTCTGGGTTTTTTTTTATTCTATAACTTTTTTTTCTATAAAAAAACAATGGTATATTATCTCCCCTTACTCTAACCTAAGCCCTAAACCTACCCATCACACTATTTTTTGCATTTTTGTTTTTCAAAAATGCACAGCTTACAGCCAAACACAAAGAACAGGACAAGTCATGCAAACATGGCTGGGAGCATCAGACCAACAGCAAAAACTCGCAATTAAAGACATTTTAGATGATTTTAGGCAAAATGCCTGAAAAATCAAATACAAATCACTAGTAATGCGATTTAATGGTTTATCACTTTCGACCAATAGGTGGTACTGTTATGAAACTGATGTGGTCTGGTCAGAGTAACGTGACAATGTTTTTTGAAAAGTTTTGTGTCAATGTGCCAAAGCATTTCAGAAATACAGCCTCAGAGTCATTTTGGCATCATGCCTCATTTTTGCACCGCAATACGAAATTAGTTTCGTCTTTTGACATAAAATCCATACGCCATGGTCTGAAGATGATTCGATTAGATTTTGGTGAAAATCGGACAAACGCTCTAGGAGGAGTTAAAAAAAGTAGTTTTTTAAAGAAAATCTAAACGGTGGACAGGATAGAAAGTTGGTATCTACGTTCTCGGTAATATTCATTACAATAGGCTAGTTTAATAAAAAGTTATTAGCATTTTTGGAACTTTCATCATATCGTTTGACCACAAGCTGGCACTGCCCAGGATTTGAGTACCTTCAGGGCATGGTTTTGTAATGATACAATGCATTTGTAAAAAAATGTGTATAGCAATTTATGTCAAAATACTGTATTGCTGTTAGTGACATCTTCATGTTATGTTTGATTATTAACCAAGGAGTTTAAGTGTGCCAAGGTAGACTGGAAATGACTTTAGTATAGTCACACGACAAATGTGTAAGCGAGGCAGCCTCTGTGTTAAAAACTGGTAGAACAAGCTGCCCTTCAAATTAAGTGCATAAAGGCCATTTCCCACTCCAAGCAGGGAGAGTGATGAGATGGGAGAGTGTGGAACAACTCAAGATGGGCTGGCAAGACCTCTGGTCAATGGAAGAGAGTAGGATCAGTTTCCTTATAAGGTCAACATATGATGTCCTCCCATCACCGCAGAACCTAAACCTCTGGGTGGGAGAGGATCCCTCTTGTCCTTTGTGTTCATCACCTGCCACATTAAGGCACATTCTGACAGGATGTAAGGTGGCTCTTAGAGGTCAGTTCACTTGGCGCCATGACCAGACTAAGCTTGGAAGGCAAGCGTAGTATAACCAATATGTTATCAATAGCCGTCTGTTCTAGGAAAACATTACACGCAGAAGACAATATTATTCCTCCGCCCAGGCGAGCAACCACCAAGAAAAGGTGGTAACACCAATTCTCACTCAGGACAGCTGGAAACTGCTAGGGACTGGAAGATGCTGGCTGATCTTGATCAACGGCTTATTTTTCCACCTGAGATTGCTACCACTAACTTACGATCCAGATATTGTTTTGTGGTCTGGATCAGCACGCATTGCTCAGCTGATAGAGCTAACAGTGCCATGGGAGGATGCGGTAGATGAGGCATATGAGAGAGCATCTGGCCACTGAAGCAGAACAGCGAGGATGGAGAGTCCAAGTTTATCCAGTGGAAGTGGGTTGTCGAGATTTTGTGGCACACTCTACAACCTGGTTCCTCAGAGACGTCGGATTCAGTGGCCAAGAGTTGCGTCGTACGGTAAAGAACTTATCTGAGGCAGCAGAAAGGAGCAGCAACTAGCTGTGGTTGAGACGGAAAGATTCTAGCTGGCTGAGTACAGGCCGCCACGCTGACGGTTTTCGTAGAATTCGTGAAAACTTGAAGAGTCTGTTTATTTGTATACGCTCCTGTGTATATTGTTTGAATGATGGTGGTTGGGCAGATATTGTGGTTTGCGGTAGGTGGTATACCATACGGAACCGTTGCCACTGAAACTGCTTTAACGCACCAGTGGGGCTCGACAGCCTTAGTCAAACGGGTTGGCGCGGATGGTTGGTTGCGGAGAGATTGTGATTAGGTCTCAGCAGCAGGAGGGATGTAGAGGTCAGTAAGCTGGGCTGAGTTGAGTGGGGGACGGAGGGGGTGACTCTGGGTCACTGTCGAGCCCTCTTGAGGTGTCGTGGGCTAGTCAACGAAACACTGAGGACCGAAGGTGCCCACTTGACGACCCTGAGAGATGTCCCCTACTCGGCTCAATCCAGACGGTTGTTCGTGCTGGTCTCTGTGTGCTGACACACCAAGTACACTGCAGCCGTTAAAGCCGGACAGAAGGGGAGTCACACCACCATATGGAAAGAAGCGTAAATGGATGGAGAAGCATAGTTTACTGCAAAGCTACATCTTAGTTTGTGCTTATCTTGGCGAAAGCTGAGTACAAATCAGCATCTAGTGTTGTGTAATGGAAATCATAGATAAAATGCATAATAAAATGCATAAAACGCATAAAAATGACCCACACCTGACTTTGATTGGATTTTTTTGCCACTTATTATTGCCACAAAATTTTGACATTTGGCTGTTAGCAAATGGTCATCGACCTATGTTTCTGATTTTCATACGGTGGTTTCGTCTTGATAGGACTAACGGTTTCAAACATATTTGTGAAAGTTGTTGCTAAATCACAAAGTTGCACAAACCACAAGGCGAAACAAATACAGTATTTTGTAGACCCTTATTCATCGTCTGGAATCGTTTAAAGCCTGTTGAACATTTTGTAGCTTACACTTAAATTGTCTTTTGGACCTTGAACCGTTTGGTTAGCAGTAAAGCGCACAATATGGAGAAAAATCCTTGTGAACTACTCCTTTAAGCTTATAAATAAAATGCTCCATGTCATTGTCAGAGGTGTATCAGTTATTTCAAATATCACAGATGACCAAATAAAGCTTTGGCAGGACAAAACTTAATATTTTCAGTGCAGGCAAAACCCTGTATTTGTATTTTAAATATAATACATTTAAACTTGCATTCCTACGTTTGTTAGTGTTTCTGCAACAAAAGGATGTTTGCTCACCTCAGGTTACAGCTCGAGTTTTGGGTCACGTCAATGAGTTTCTGTTTGGAGGATCCGATGATATTTTCACTCATATAAAGCTCTTTTAAAAACTGCAGTGCTTCTGTGTTTGTCAAACACTGAGTTAAAGAAGAAACATCTGTAATTCCACAGTCATTTAGCCTAGAAAGAGACAAATAGACAGAAGAATTTTTTATTTTTTTCAACTCAAAATTTTGCAGAAAAACTCAGGCATCTCAATAAAAATCCATGTTTTCCAGACTTCCAGTGGTAATTAATTTAATTCATCAACATTAATTTTATATCAATATCAAATCTGACAGGAAAGTTCAGTTGCTTGATTTGCTCATCAAAGCTACACTAACTATTCAAGGCTATCATTTAATCTGTGTCTACTCAGCCCAGCATTCTCCAGTGCTGCAGAATAAAGAAGTAATTTACTTTAATCAGCTAATTAAATAACACATTGTAAATAAATAAATAAATAAATAAATGCACTCCTTACTTTACTTAAGCTCTGTTTGGTTAGATACATGTGTACTATGCAACTGAGTTGTGCAATTATCCACTGCTGTTTACTCTGTGGCTGAAATCATTTTTCCAGACTGTGAAGTTACTGACTGACAGAGGGTCATTGTGCCACAGTGCACATACAGTATAAAGATAAATGATAATGAAAACATGAACGGCCACTACGGCCAAAACTGATCAGCACTTGGAACTTGGTGGGTGTTAATTTAAGACCCTGCTTTCATCAGATCACAAATCACATCACAAAGGAAAATTATTTTTCATAAAAATGAAACTCAGGCTCTTCATGAAATATTGAGTGAAAGTGATTTGGTTAAATTGTTTTATGTAGAGGTGATCTAAGCATTTTGATTCTTGTATGTGAATGTTACTGACCTCAATATCTCCAGTTTACATTTTGGATTATTCAGTATGTTACACAATAACTCCAGTCCTTTATTTTCTATTTTATTCCCACTGAAGTCCAGCTCTCTCAGGTGTGAATGATTTGATCTCATTCCTTCAGTCAGGAGACGGCACTGACTCTCTGTAATACTGCATCCACACAGACTGAGGACAGAGAAACAACAATGGCTCAAATATATGAAAATTCACCATGAGTAAGTGTCATACAATATAATACAACAACAAAAACATGGAAACTTAATTACAGAACCATAAACCATGAGAGGAGCATAACTAGAAGGAAACTATTGTAGTTATTACACAGGTAACAATAAAACAATCTTCAAAACATCTGTGAGTTATAAATATACATTAAGACAGATTCAATTTAAAACTGAATCAACAAATTTATTAGAAATATAATTAGACTATTTTCTAATCTTTTACATGAGAAAAATGAAGAAATCACAAATTAAAGTAATTTTTGTGTAGTTTACTATCACTAATACAAATTTTACTTAAAGGGATAGTTCACTTTGAAATACATTTTGGTATGTTTTATCTTACCTCAAGGGCATCCATGTAGGTGTCTTTGTTTCCACAGTATTTTCAATTTTGATATTTTTAGGTCAAACCCTTCTTGTCTGTCAGTCATATAATGCAGGTCTATGGTCACCACCTCAAAGAGCATGCACAGAGAAGTCCAGATTAAACATGATTTAATAACTCGTAAATGTAAGTACACATTGATGGCCTAAGACACGAAACGAGCGGTTTGAGTGAGAAAACCAACAGTATTTATATCGTTTTTACCTCGTGTAACCACAGCCAAGTGATCTGAGGGCAAGGGCGCTTCGGCTCTGCGCATGCGCCGGAAAGAGCCGGAAGTGATCTCTCTGCGCGTGTACGTCACTCATTGTTTACACAGAGATTTCGGAAGTTTTACCTTTCACTGTGAAGATCTAAACATATTTAGATATACAGGAAATCGCAATGGAAGATGATTTCAATATATCAAAATATGTTTAGTGAAAGGTAAAACTTCCGTAAATCTCTGTGTAAACAATGAGTGATGTACATGCGCAAGAGATCACTTCCGGCGCATGCGCAGACCGAAGCGCCCGTGCCTTAAAAAAAAACACGATATAAATACTGTTGGTTTTCTTACACAAACCGCTCGTTTCGTGATCTTAGGCCATCAGTGTGTACTTACATTTACGAGTCATTAAATCATGTTTAATTTGGACTTCTCTGTGCATGCTCTTTGAGGTGGTGACCATAGACCTCCATTATATGACTGACAGACAAGAACGGTTTGACCTAAAAATATCAAAATTGAAAATACTGTGGAAACAAAGACACCTACATCTTGAGGTAAGCTAAAACATACCAACAATTAATTTCAAAGTGAACTATCTCTTTAATTTTCAGCAAGATCCTTTGTCCACTCAAGGAGTGTTCGTTTCTCAACCACTTTACCAGATTTGTACAGTATATACATGTGTCTTTTACATATCTGCTCTTTATTATTTATCTTGTATTTTACTCTTTGTGTGCTGCTGTTGTCTCTGTGTACTGAAAGCTTCCTCTGTAACCAAAGCAAATTCCTTGTGTGTGCAAACATACTTGGCAATCAAGCTCTTTCTGACTTCTGACATTAAATGTAAACATTTAATGTACATTTATTTACAATCTTTAATTGTGTTTGTAATGAACATTATTTTATCCCTTAAATCACATCTTTGATAATCAAAATGACATACTGAAACAATTTTTGCCCTATGAAAATAATTTCTTTATGCATTAAAATCAGTTGAATGTTCTCTACACCCTGAACTCTGTCATCTTTGGCTTTTGGCTTGCTTGACCCTTAATATTCAACAATAATATTGATCTGCCTGCATTGACACCATTATATATAACTGAACTGAGCTGGACAATGACGTCACTGTTGTCTTCAGAGCGGCTTTTATATCTATCTATCTATCTATCTATCTATCTATCTATCTATCTATCTATCTATCTATCTATCTATCTATCTATCTATCTATCTATCTATTATATATATATATATATATATATAAATAAAGAACTTTTTACAAACAAAAATGAACCATGACTTACTTAAGCTGAACTATGACACTACATTAGTTTCTTCTTGACACAAACTTTATTGCATTATATTTCTGATATCTCTGTAAAGCTATTTTCCAAACAATCTGTATTGTAAAAAGTGCAATATAAATAAAGGTGACTTGACAACTCATTTAGTAAAACAGTTCTGTGAATATGCAAATTAGTCCTCACCTCCATTTAAACTGCGTTATTGAAGCGGTCTTTGGTAAATTTTAGTTTTGAGGAGAAAATACCCAGCAATGTTGTTGGCTGATGAATTTGCCTGTGCTTGGTCTTAATATGTCTGTTTAGTGTTTTAATATACTTTTACTATAAAAAAAAAAAATTACCACAGGGGGACTTTAATACTAAGATTCCAAATGCATCATTAGCTAAGTTTCCATTCAAAGTAGTGAATTTAACTCAAAACTGGAATATGGCATAAGACCGTTTGTCCAGCAAAGTGTTTTTGGCCAGCTGAAAGCGCTGAGACGCTCTGCTGAAGACGCTTTGGTGGACACACGGCCTAAAACATTTGAGAATAAAGCAGTATTTCCATTCAGTGAGGTGAAGAGAACAAAATCAATACTTCCTGACAAACTGGTGTTAGAGATCACTAAGAAAAGTAGGAGAAGTCTAATCTCATTGCATATCCATTAATCAACATAATAACTGTCCCTATTTGAATTCCCCAAAAACAGCTCTTCATTTATTGTCTTCATTTCTGCAATTTACTTCCAAGTACAAACTGCAATGTAGAGTTTGAGGGTGAACCAAACACAACGGAATCTTCCATGTGAGTTATTCAAACAGAATTCAATACCACATTCCAGAATCACAAGATGGCTCCAGCTTGTCTGCTCTGGCTAAGAAAACCCTCCCAGAAAGGATGTTATGGCCCCACAGGCACCCAAGAGATAAGCCTAATTAGGAAGAACATTGTCAATGTTTTATCATTTAGCAAGACAAATCTGTTCAGAAATGGGGAAACAAGAGGCCCTAACCTGAGGTCACCTCACCCCTGCGACTAACAGACTACGTCTTTCATAGGACCAAGGTCTCATGAGAGATGAACAACACAGACTTCAGCAGGAACTCTGCCTGACCTCAGATCTACACACTTTACATATAAAATTATAAAACTCATCCCAGAACAAAGCTTGATGTACTCAAACATCATGCAAGTACATAATTCTATGTTATTTCTCCAATATATGTTTGTGTCATATATTTTATGCTTAGATCACATATAAATCATGTAATTGTTATAAGTATTATACTATAAGTTTATTGTGTTTCCTATCAGTAAGATCATATGCTTTTAATTCAAAAGATGGCTTGATTGAAATCTGTGTAAATTGTTTTGTATGATTATACTAATCTATACCGTCTAAACTGTGGTCTCTTGTTCTCTCTGCTAGAGCTGGAAAGTAAGGAGATCACAGATAACGCATAATTTATGATAAGAAGAAAATAGAGCCACCTCCCAAATTAAGCCAGTGTCTAATTGGCCAGAATTCCTCTTGGAGGAGGGACAAACTTTTGAGTTAAAAAGTCCTAGACCCGAACAAAGGTTTGTGCAGTCATCTAGAAAATCATGCACGGTCATGATCTAAAAAATCATCTGGGTCGTCATCATGAGAAGTCATCTTCAAGAAGAAGCCATGACGAGTAACCGGACAGACCAGTAACAATGTAGACCAGCATAGAAAATGACCCAAATCAAGATCAGGGTTTAAAAGAGCTTCATTCAAGCCATCTAATTCGTCTCACTTTCCTTTCTTTTCCTTTGTTTTCTTTTTCGTAAAAGTCTCTGTTCAAAGTTAAGTTGCTGCAAAGTTTCGTTTAAATGTTTCGACTGCAACGCGCTTCCAACTTCAAAGACTTTCATCCATCTGCTAAAACAACACGTGATTGGCCGCTCAAGAGACATCTATACAGGCACGAGGAGACACCAAACAACGAACCGAGGAAACACCCTTTTATGCCGACAAAAGATGATTTCCCAAAGCAACGCAAGGACATGCAAGTAGCCTCCAGACTCGTAACTGAACTGGTGCATTAATATAAATTGAATAACTTGCCTAAAGAAACGACAGAAGGTTTAAATTATTTGATTGATGGTTCGTTCAGGTCATGTCTTATAAGTGCATATAGAAACTTGAGATTTCACCATCTCACTCTGAAAACTCATTCTTTCTCACTCGCTTTCTTTCTGCAACTCGTATGAATGTGTGTGTGTATGTGTGATTGTGTTAGACATTAGTTTTATGTGTTTAGAATAACCAATAAAGTCTTGTTTATATTTGAATGATAATTGTTCTTGTGTTATGTGCTTGCAGATTTAATGTCTTAAACTGCTGATCTTACTGCTGATCTGTTGCAGATGTTCTGTTCAGCAGATACTGCTGATCTGCTGAAGTTACCTTGCTAATATATAGTGTTTCACTATAGATTGGATATTTATATTCGCTGCAAAGGTTATAGTTACGGCCTGTTCAAATGAAATGTTTAAAAACATTTCATAAAATACATTTCATGTATTTTTTATGTGTATCTTTTATAAAAGCAGAATTTGTAAAAAGTGCTGTAAAAAACATTTAACTCTGTCAGAATAATCTATTATCAATTTTTAGTCCGTTCTTACGATGGTCTCATTTTGCAGTTTGTCAGATTTCAGCATGTGAAACTTTCTACTGATAGAGAACCATCAGTCCATTATTTAGACAAGGAAACACCAAAAGACACAGTGCTATAAACAATGTGACGGCTCCTGTTGTCTTAAAATAACTAAATAGTGAACTTTAAATCACACTGTAACTGCTGTAAAGTATAATGATACTAACTGTAGCTTTTCCAGTTTGAACTGTGATCTGCCCAGCAGAAAACCAAGATCTCCAGCTCCAGATTTTCCTAGTTGATTCCCACTGAGGTCCAGCTCTCTCAGGTGTGATGGGTTTGAGTTCAGAGCTGAAGTCACAGCAGAACAGTCTTTATCTGTCATCTCACAGCCTCTTAACCTGCAATGGGAGAAATGGGAAACATTTTTTAATTCTGTTTCATTTAAACACCAAAGCACTATTTTCTTTGCTGTAAGTGAATATAATGACCTCAATCTCTCCAGTTTACAGCGTGAATCCCTCAGTAGCTCATAAAAATGCTCCACTCTTGAGTGTTTTAGTTTATTCTCACTGAGGTCCAGCTCTCTCAGGTGTGATGGGTTTGATTTCAGAGCTGAAGTCAGGAAGCCACACTGCTTCTCTTTCATACTGCATTTACACAATCTGAAGATAAAGAAAAAAAAAAAACCTCAGACAAAGAGTTTAGACCTATGATGTGATCTTATTCTCCTTCCCCACTATTGTTCCCCAGAATTTTCCAGCAATTCATGTTTTCACAGTTTTACAGAAAGGAAGAGTACAGAATCTCTAATAAAAAAGAAGCAGCAGAAACAAGTGATTTATGTTTTTACCATACATACACAAACTAACATGATCATCAAACATTAATCAGCATATAAAATAAGAAAGCTAGAATCAAAGGTAACACTTTACAATACGTGTGCACTAATAAGCATTAATTCATGCTTAACTAATGCACAGATAATACTGAATTAATGTGTAACTAATGATTATCTAAGCTATTCATTAATGATTACCACATTAGGAACTAATTAAGAGTCTGTAAGGTTAATGTATTAGTTCATACATGAATTGTTATTAATTAAATATGTAATTGTGGATTAATTCCATAATAACTCATTTTTTTAACTAATCGTGTTAATTAATATGTTAATTACCAGAATGAGCCAAAGCCTTGTATTTCAACTTCCAGATAATATGACAGGTACACTAATATGCATTAATACATGATTAATTAATTAATTGTTAATGCAAATTCATGTGCAAATTACTACAATTACTAAATGACTAGTTAATAATGATGTGCCTCAGCAAGTAAAGTCATAACATAATGATACCTTTGCAAATCATTAGCTAATGATTAATTAAGGCAGACAACTGGAAGTTGAAGTGCATAGCTTTGACTAATTGTGGTAATTAACACATTAATTTACACTATTAGTTAATAAAATATGTTATTAAGGAATTAATACACAATGACACATTGAATTAATAGCAATTCATGTATTACTTAATCTATTAATCATATAGACTCTTTATTAGTTGCTGATGCAGTAATCATTAATTAATGATTTAGTTCTTTATTAGTTATACATTAACTCATTATTATCTGTGCATTAGTTAAGTGTGAATTAATGCATATTAGTGCACACGTATTGTAAAGTGTTACCGAATCAAATTTATAGTTGTTGTTTTTCAAAAGCAGAGGAGCTGTTCTCTATTTTGATATAATGTATGATCATCAGATATTTATGCACCATAATATTCTGAGGGATATGAAACTTCAAAATGATCAAAAATGCTGACAGTAAAGACGAGTTAAATAGATACAGTAGGCATTTAGTCTGTCATAAGAGAGTATAGCCGCACTTCCGCTGCCGGGCTGAACAGTCTTTTTGTCTAACCGTTCCATTCTGTGCCGACCCGGGTCAGCTGGTACGGATATGGTTTCGTTTCCACTGCAGGGATGATAACGGAGCTCTTTGGACTGTAATACAAATGTCAGTCGTCGCCTCGGTAATGCGAAAGTTACAGATTATGAGATGTAAATAGCGGCTGAATTATGAAGGATGATCTGATATTTCTATCAGGTTTTATTAATTTTTGTTTATAATCCCTCAAATTATGACTCCAGGCAAGCTACAGAGAAACTGGCAGCCAGTCAAGGCAACAGACAAGTGACATTTTAAAACGCTTAATGTAAAAAAAAATTCACTTAATAAGGCTTAATGTACAAAGACAGTGATTTTAAAAGACCAAACTCTGTAAAAATAATTAAGTAGCCTAATATACTATGTACAGACAAAATTTAAGAGCCCAGAGTATGAACACAATACAATTAATTAGGCTGCATGTTAAGCATTTTCCTCCCATAGATAAGCTCTTCAATTTTCCTGTACATTGTAACTTTATTAATAAGAAAGATGTTTACTGAGTTTGGTCTTTTAATTTCACTGTCTAAGTAGCCTACATTAAGCCACATTAAGCATTTGTTTATGTAAAGCGTTTTAGAATGTCCCAAGTGACGGATCTTCAGTGGCGACGTCACTACACACACTCTACCAGCACGGTAAACTGAACCGCGCTGATCATTCCGGGCCGAGAGCGGTTTGTAATTCGTGCCTTACCGTACCAGGCTCAAGTGGAAATACAACTGGAACTGTTCTTACCTTACTGTTGTTAGAATTGTTTGGCCTGATGGTGGGGGGAGTCCACAGAAGATCACTTTAACACCAGAGATGAGCAAACAAGTATGATTTGATAGTCTCCCTAATTATACTTTTAGTTTGGTAATCCCTGTTTGTCTGGTGTTCGTCGTGTAAAGTTATTTTGCTACAGCGTTTCCTTGTGTTATTTGCTATAGAGTTGCTTCTCTATTGTGGATTACAGTGATCTTCTGTGGACTTGCATTAGCTCTACAACTAGATGTATTCATGGTATTAAAAACCCGCCCTGTGCAGCTATGATCAGCTGAGCTTTCGATGTTGTCACAGAAAGGCCGGGGCTGATCGGTTGTTGTCACATGACCTGCGGTGCACTTGCGGCATTCTGAAAAGTTTTTAAAAAATGGATCTCGCTGTGCCTGGAAAAAATGAGTGCGCTTCTATTATTCTCTCGCTTGTCTATGGGATTAATATCCTGCCATGATTCAAAACTGAAAATAAAGTTCTGAAAGGTTGAAACTAAATGTTCAAAACCTCAAAATCTTAAAAAAAAGTTTTGCAAGATCGAAAAATAAGATTTGCAAGCTTGCAAAATATAAAAAAAGTAAAAAATCATAATGTTTGCAGAGATTTATATTATATATATTTATATATATATATATATATATATATATATATATGCAAGCTTGCAAATCTTATTTTTTGATCTTGCAAAACTTTTTTTGTAAGATTTTGAGGTTTCGAACATTTCAGTTTCAACCATTCAGAACTTTATTTTCAGTTTTGAATCATGGCAGGATATTAATCCCATACTTGTACGTGCATCTACATGAAATAACTTGAAATAACTAACTTGAGCTGGCAAAAGACATGACATGAGAACGGCCCCTAACCACACCTGAACTGAAGACTAATTAATCCATATTCAAGGATAGGCTACTAACAGGCAGGTAACGAAAGAAAGCAGAGCCAATTACCAAATAGAAAACTGACCAGAAGACTAAAACAGAAAACATGGCATGAAAACTATAAACAATGTGCCAGTATAGTTTCCATTGACTATTTTTAACACGGTCACACTAGTTCTGTATGCTGGAAACTGTTATAACAGCAGATGTGCATAGCATAACATTTCTGCAGAACAACACACACACAAAGTAGGGCTGGGCGATATGACGATATTATCGTATATCGACGATGTCTCGCAAGTATCGCGATATCGATATCGAAGTCTGTTTCCAGACGATAATCGTCAATAAAAAAATAAAAAAAGACAAACATATTTCACATAGCCCTATAGTTATACACATATTTATTTACATGCAATAGCATGATTTAAATATTTTCTGTAGGCTAGTAGGGTTAGGAATAGAAAATCGATTCTTATTGATAGCATTCTTTAAGCACAAGGACGCGAGAGAACACTTCTGCATGAGCGCTGTTTACTGAGCAGCACACAGCCGCTTCTCGTGCACGGACAAATGTGCATACAATATCACACACATATACTTCTTGTTAATTTATAGAATGAAATAATAAACATGATTAAACATCAGAAGAATTGTTTCAACCATGGAAAGACGTCATTACACATCTTTTTTCAAGTTCGTTTTCAAGTTTCATCCCCGACCTGTAAACAGAGTTCGGTAAGCAGGCCTGTGTCTATTGAATCCGTGCATTGACAGCCTGTACTCGGTGCCAATATTTGAAGTTGATAAAAGAACAAAGGATAAAGAAAATCTCTCGCTGAACTTTTACAGCCTATGCCTAAACTTAATATTGTGTGCCTGTTGTTCGGCGCTGACTGCTCCAACTGCAACACGAGTCTGTGTTGGACTCAGCATGCGACTTTGAGATGCGTTACCTGTCAAAGATCATTTATCACTTTCGTAATTCTGCTAAACATTTTTTCCTGGAGTTCTTGATTTTTATATTTTCGTTCTACAGACGAAAAAAAAATAATCCTGTTAATTCAGAATAGCAGACATTTCCAATATTTTATTTTGGTTTAGTATAAAGTTCATCAGAAAAGTAACTTTACCCGTTTCTGAATATTAATTTAAATGTTGCACATAACAAACAGGCCTTCTAAAAAAATAAAAACATGACCATTGTAATTAAAATTAAAATTTCGTTATATTGCAAACGGATGAAGAAATTGCGTTGCTTTGAATATCTCATGCACGCGTTCAGAGTTTGTAATGTTGGGAGGTCGGTTACACATATCGAGCGTTATACTTTGCTTTAGATTAAAACATGAACAAAAACACATAAATAAAATACCCAAATATATAGCCTAATTATTAGTAACTTATGTTTCTAAATAAATAAAGCAATAATTTTTATTGAGCGGCTTAAGTTTTTGCTCATGCAGAACAAAACAATTGGTTTTAAAACCTAATTTTAGACAAATAAAATAACAAATATATTAAAGTTTGAATACAAGTTTTAAAAAAGCGCACGTTATAATTAGGAAATTAACTTAGGCTATCATTAAATTAGTCGAAAACGCTAAAGAAAAAGAAGAGAAAGACCGGACCTTAAAACAAATAAGCACCTGTCACCTTGACATCAACACGCATTCACTGTTCTTACAATCATCAAATTCGGTTCTGTTCTGTTCTCTATTCAATATTGTAAGCTATATTATATATTGAATTATACATTATATATATGAATTATATTATATATCATTTCTCCTCGCAAAACGAAATTCGTTTCAATATACGCGATGTGATAAGAACAGTGTGGACATTTTTAGCTAACCACACAAAAGCTAATGATTTATGCTCGTTCAAGCTCAAACTAAGCGAAGTAAAACCTTTAACGTGCCAATCATTAAATTAAACTGAGCTGAATCCCTGGCTATCATTAGATAAAGTGCAGCCAAGACTCACGGGCTGTTACACCTGCCACTTCATGCGTTTCTTCAGATTGAAGCTGATTTATCTGAACTCTGATTTATCAAAACGATTCCATTAGGCTACACCTGGTCACATAAATGTGTTTCTGCAAAACGGATAGCCTAAATCCGATCTTCAATTCCCCGCAATATACAGATTTAATGAAGTGCACGTCACCGAAAGCAACAGATGCGCTGCATTTTATTGATCATCATCAGCAAATCACCAAAGACGGCAATAAGAGAGAGCGCCAACTGCCTGGTGGTCAGATCATTTCGTTTCTTTACTTTTAATGAAGATTTAAGATTCTGCGACTTACTTTCACTTTCATTTGCGATTGCGGCGCGTTGGCTTAGACGCTCAGCTGCTTATCTGAGGTGATTTGTGTGCAGTCGCGCCGTCATATCTGACTAAAATAACATGACATATGGCCTATAACACGCGGCGGGGCGTGTGGGGCGGGCTTGGGTAGACGATATTATCGGATATCGCGATATTTTTAAGGCGATTATTCGATAAAATATTTTTGACATATCGCCCAGCCCTGACACACAAGTAGTAAACTGAAATCTGAATTGAATCAAATTAAATTAAATTGAATGCAATTACTCGTTAGTTAGGCACCTAAAATTAACTGTGACCAATAGGAGAATGCAGTTGCAGTTCAGGTGAAATGCTACAGTACTGAACAATGTAACCTAAGCTCTGTTGTCTTTAACTCTAACAGTAAACTTTAATCACACTGTAACTGCTGTAAAGTATAATGATACTAACTGTAGATTTTCCAGTTTGCATTGTGGGTTCATTAGTAGATCTCCAAGGTTTTTAAATCCAGAGTATCCTGGTTCATTCCCACTGAGGTCCAGCTCTCTTAGGTGTGATGGGTTTGAGTTCAGAGCTGAAGTCAAGAAGCCACACTGCTTCTCTTTCATACTGCATTTACGCACTCTGAAGATAAGAAACACACACACAAATAAACAGTCTTATGAATTAAAATAATCTCTTTCCCCACTATTTTTCCCTTTTGTCTTTCACTTAACAGTAAACTTTAATCACACTGTAACTGCTGTAAATATAATGATACTAACTGTAGTTTTTCCAGTTTGCACTGTTGTTTCTTCAGTAGATCTCCGAGGTTTTTAAATCCAGAGTCTCCTGGGTTCATTCTCACTGAGGTCCAGCTCTCTCAGGTGTGATGGGTTTAATTTCAGAGCTGAAGTCACAGCAGAACAGTCTTTATCTGTCATCTCACAGCCTCTTAACCTGCATTATGAGAAAGAAAGAGCAAGAAAATAAGACAGAAGAAAAGAAGATAACTCTGTAAAGTCTATGATTAGTCTGTAAAGTCACATCCTCTTCGTAAACAAATGCATTCTGACTAGAAAATGAAGAATAATGAAGTCAGGCTAAAGTATTGCACATATTTCTAAAACATTCCCGCAGGTCTCCCATTTATAATGCGGGAAATTCCAAGCAAACATTGATCACTTTAGCATGTAGATTATACGAATAAATTAATCCACACGGGATTATAAAATCAAATCCTATCTGCGAGACGCAATTTCACAAACAGCGTGAGTGTTCAATCGGTGCTGCGCCTTCTCTCTCGTCTCTCAAAATGTGTTGCACAAGACTGTAGTATCAGGTTAACTACTGAGGTAGGAACCTTGTGCAGGAGGTTGTTTGGAAGGGGGGTGTAATAATAAAGCCGTGGGTTCAACGGAGACACTGCTGTGGTCCTTGTGTAGAGCCTCCTATAAAGGTTACAGTGTACCTATAAAACCATGTAACAAAGACAAGCATGAGGCGTGCTGAATGCGGCGAAATAGACTCACGTGTCTAGAGCTCGGGACATGACGGAATTGTCATTTGCACAAAAAGGCCAGTGTTGCATCGTGAACTAAAGTTTATCATTTTCACATCTTTTAAGTCTTACCATTCAAGCGATTAAGTCGAAACATTCAAGCGTTTTAAACTATTCCAGTACTCGTGTGCTCTTAGATATTTTTTTCACTGCGTGCAGAAGCCACTGCACAAACAGCTTGCGACTTGCGAGTAACAAATAGTATTTCCTGCAGATTATCTTCTGCAGATAGATCTCTTTAAAGTAGAAACACGCACAATTATGTCAAAATTTATATCTTTGTGAGTATGTCTTAAATAAGCATAAAACGCACGTGACAGTGGCTGCGCTGTTACACTTGGCATTAACATATGCGTCATGCACCGTGATCCGATGCGAAGAAGATCGAATCATTAGCCAATCAGGACATAACGCGTTTACATTTGTTCAAAGTAGCCTGTGTATCTGGATAACCGATCGGATTTCTGTTTCCTGCATAAAATTTAATTAAGGTCTGTGGCATGGCACCAGATTAAGGGCCCTTTCACACCTACCTTGTTTGGTCTGGACTTTCGGACTTTTCAGTTAGGTCCGGATTAAAATTATAGGTGTGAAACCTCAGCCGGACCATGGTTCGGACCAAATAGATGAAATCTGGTCGACAAAAACAGGTAGTCTCACGTCCGTATCAACTGAAAAACGGTTTGTTTTCGTTTATAGGGCCCTATTTTAACGATCTGAAACGCAAGTGTCAAAGCGCAAAGCGCACGTGAACTTTGTGGGCGGATCCCGGCGCTGTTGCTATTTAACCGGCGAGATAAATGACTCCTGCACCTGGCGCAAATCTAAAAGGGGTTGGTCTGAAGTAGCTTCATTATTCATAGGTGTGGTTTGGCGTAACGGGAAACAAACCAATAAGAGCGTCATATCACATTCCCTTTAAGAGCATGATGAACGAGGTGCGCTTGTTCCGTGGCGCAGATGTCTTTGAGCGCAGATGCTTTAACGGCGCATTTACCGGCGCGCTTCAATCGGTTCACAGCCGAGTAGAACGATGTTCTCGTCAGGGCCGTAAAAGAAAGAGAAGTGACACTGAGGATGGGACAAACCCACCCAAATTAGCTTCGGTTAAACGTGCATATAATAATTTGGGTAAATGTGTAAGCTTTATGCCTATTTTTCCCATCGTCATGGACACAACAATGATTTCCCTCATGTTTATATATGTTTACTATATAATAATGTTTAATTTGCAAAAAGTAAAATGCATCTGTGTTGATGAGAGAATCATCTACAGTGTATCCGCGTTGTTCACACTCTGTATTATGGCCAAGCATGCACGCTTAAAATAGCATCTGAATGTACGCGCAACACACCACTGACTTTAGACCAGGTGTTTTCTGGTCAGTGGCGCAATTGTTTTCTGGAACTGCAAAATAGCACCAGGGATTGTTTGCGCCGACACACGCCTCCTTTTCAGCGCCAACAGCCTTTTCTTGACAGACACAGCTCTAGCTTCAATGGCAGGAGAGATCAATATATCAAAGAAAATACAGAAATGATCAGACAGTGCTACATCCTTAATAACAATCGATGAGATGTTTAAACCCTTACTGATAAGTAAATCTAGAGTGTGTCCACGATTGTGTGTGGGACCATGTACATGCTGTGTCAGATCAAAAGTTTTTAAAACAGTTTTGATTTCTTTTGCCATATTGTTTTCTGCATTATCTATGTGAATGTTAAAATCTCCAGCAATGGCAAAACAGTCAAACTCAGAGGCAATTGTTGATAACAGTTCTGTAAAATCCTCAGCAAAGGCTGGAGAGTATTTTGAAGGCCTGTAAACAATGATAAGTAAAATACGTGGAGCACCTTTTAACACAATACCCAGATATTCGAAAGAGGGGTAATTCCCAAATGATATTTGCTTACATTGATAAACATCTTTAAAAAGAACAGCTAAGCCCCCGCCTCTCTTACCCGCTCTGCAGACACTCATATAAGTAAAGTTTGGAGGGGATGTTTCGTTTAGGACCGTTGCACTACAGCTGTCTTCTAGCCAAGTTTCAGTTAGAAACATAAAGTTCATGTTGTATGTGGTTATTAAGTCATTGACTAGAAGTGATTTATTTTTAATGGAGCGGATGTTTAAAAGTGCTAACTTAATAGTCTTACTTTTTGACCCCACAGTAATCTTAGTTTGGCGTGTAATTTCCTAGTTTACCAACGTGCGTCTGTGGAGGGAAAAAGCCCGCTTTGGCGGATGCAAAATACGAATGAAAAATGCGTCAGTGTAAAAAGTCATTTGCGCCGGGTGCAAGACAGAGCCCTATAAGTTAATTAGGGCTACAATAAGAATTATTCTGATGATTGATAATTCTGCAAAAAGATGAAAAAAAAAATCTGATGAAAAATCTAAATATTCTTAAAAATGTATAATTTTCAGGTGTGTGGATAAAAAACAAAACAAACACAGAAGAATGAAAAATTGGGGATCCACACAAATCAAAAATATAAGCCAAAAAGCTCACATTCAGTAATTAAACAGAAGTCACAAACAGACTGCAAGTTCAAAAGTAGAAGTGCACACGTTTTCGGGTTCAACCCTTCACCAGTGCCATGTGCTTCCAAGCATCCCCTGCACAAGGCAAGATACAGTAAATCCTAATGCAAGAGAGCTTGATATAAAGTATTCTTATGTTTCAGATGGGTTGTGATTCATGCACCTTTCGCACAACAGCAGCAGTTTTCCATATGCGTTTTATCCAAGTATATAGCTTAGTGTTCAAGCAATTTTAAACATTTTGATTCTTGTATGTGAATGTTCCTCACCTCAGTCTCTCCAGCTTACAGCGTGAATCTTTCAGTACAGCAGATAAGTGCTTTGCTCCTGCATTTGTCAGTTGATTCCCACTGAGGTCCAGCTCTCTCAGGTGTGAAAGATTTGGAAATAGAGCCAAAGTCAGGGTGTGTAACTGATTCTCTGTAATACTGCATCCACACAGACTAAAGACACAAAGAGAAAAGACAATGAATCAGAGCTATGATGATCAAACTAAGATTTGCAAAAAAAGCGTTTCCCTTTATAATCAATAAAGAGCTGGCATCTCACAAAACGTAGTTATAATCAGTAATCGTTTACAGCACATCATTAAAGTTGACTGCACAAAAAATATTTTATAATGTTTAAACTTTGTTTGTGATTTTGAGAGGACTCATGCGAGTGTGAGCAAAATCCAGCACTGAACAAAAAACTATGGCGTTTTGAGCAGTGAGAGGATTCTAACTTAAATGCATCTGATTGGTCATTGCATTAAAGAAATCAACTGTCTGTGATAGGCTACATTGCTTAATGCTGTAAAAATAAAAACTGCATATTCTTGCATTTGTAAATCACTTTTTATTTTATTTTAGTTGTTCTTGTTGCTTTTGTGCAATAGATGAATAATAATTTTTTGTTTTTAGATATTTTATTTTTAGATGCTTCTATTTGCGGAAGTCCCACAAATAATTTTATACTCCTGCAACCTGCACTTGCCCATCAAATCTTGTCCCGTACAATCCTATAAAAATTAAACTTGGATATATGAGCAGGTGGTGATGGCGCAGTGGATAAGACACATGCCTTTGGTGTGAGAGACCCGGGTCCGAATCCACTGTGAGACACCAATGTGTCCCTGAGCAAGACACTTAACCCCTAGTTGCTCCAGAAGCGTGCGACCTCTGACATATATAGCAATTGTAAGTTGCTTTGGATAAAAACGTCAGCTAAATGAACAAATGTAAATATATTTTAGTGTAGTCAATGTGCTGCTTGTTATATTTACTGTCCTCTGAAAATAACTCAACACACACTCACCTAAAGGATTATTAGGAACACATACTAATACTGTGTTTGACCCCCTTCGCTTTCAGAACTGCCTTTCTACGTGGCATTGATTCAACAAGGTGCTGAAAGCTTTCTTTAGAAATGTTGGCCCATATTGGTAGGATAGCATCTTGCAGTTGATGGAGATTTGTGGGATGCACATCCAGGGCACGAAGCTCCTGTTCCACCACATCCCAAAGATGCTCTATTGGGTTGAGATCTGGTGACTGTGGGGCCATTTTAGTACAGTGAACTCATTGTCATGTTCAAGAAACCAATTTGAAATAATTCAAGCTTTGTGACATGGTGCATTCTCCTGCTGGAAGTAGCCATCAGAGGATGGGGACATGGTGGCCATAAAGGGATGGACATGGTCAGAAACAATGCTCAGGTAGGCCGTGGCATTTAAACGATGCCCAATTGGCACTAAGGGGCCTAAAGTGTGCCAAGAAAACATCCCCCACACCATTACACCACCACCACCAGCCTGCACAGTGGTAACAAGGCATGATGGATCCATGTTCTCATTCTGTTTACACCAAATTCTGACTCTACCATCTGAATGTCTCAACAGAAATCCAGACTCATCAGACCAGGCAACATTTTTCCAGTCTTCAACTGTCCAATTTTGGTGATCTCTTGCAAATTGTCGCCTCTTTTTCCTATTTGCAGTGTAGATGAGTGGTACCGGTGGGGTCTTCTGCTGTTGTAGTCCATCCGCCTAAAGGTTGTGTGTGTTGTGTCTTCTTCACAAATGCTTTGCTGCATACCTCGGTTGTAACGAGTGGTTATTTCAGTCAAAGTTGCTCTTCTATCAGCTTGAATCAGTCGGCCCATTCTCCATCTGACCTCTCGCATCAACAAGGCATTTTCGCCCACAGGACTGCCGCATACTGGATGTGTTTCCCTTTTCACACCATTCTTTGTAAACCCTAGAAACGGTTGTGTGTGAAAATCCCAGTAACTGAGCAGATTGTGAAATACTCAGACTGGCCTCTCTGGCACCATCAACCATGCCACGCTCAAAATTGCTTAAATCACCTTTCTTTCCCATTCTGACATTCAGTTTGGAGTTCAGGAGATTGTCTTGACCAGGACCACACCCCTAAATGCATTGAAGCAACTGCCATGTTGCCATGAAATTGAACAGGTGTTCCTAATAATCCTTTCGGTGAGTGTATAGCCAGTATTGTCAAAATAGCTGGCAACAAAATCTAGTAAACCCTATGTGTTAACAACAGTATGTCGTTTAACCATTCAAAGCCACATGTAGTATTCATAATTTTCATGTTTTTGTCAGGTTGACATGACCATGCAAATTTGTATATCTTGTATTAGAGCAGTTAAAATTTGTGCTTTGAGTACAATTCAACATGGCACCTCATGTCAAAGAACTCTAAGGATTTAAGAATTAGAATTGTTGCTCTCCACAAAGATGGCCTAGGCTATAAGAAGAACTAGAAGAAGTTGGCAACATCCTGAAAACTAGTTACAGTCCAGTAGCCTTATACACAGGTTTTTCCAAGACGGGTTCCACTTGGTACAGGCCTCGCAAGTGTCAATCACAGAAGTTGAGTCCTCATGCTGTGCGTCAGGAGCAGAAGCTGTCTTAAAAAACAGAAGCATGAGTGCAGCCCGCATTGCTTTAGAGGTTGCAGAAGGTGAAGGTCAGCTTGTCAGTGCTCAGACCATACACCGCACACAGCAACAAGTCAGTTTGCATGCCTGTCGTCCCAGAAGCAGTGACAAAGAGGGTCCCAGCAACAACCAGTGCAGCTCTGGTGAACTCCATGCCCAAGAGGATTAAGGCAGTGCTAAATAACAATAGTGCTCACACAAAATATCGAAACTTTGGACACAGTTTTCAACTGTGGGTGTACTCACTTTTGTTACCAGCTATTTTGACAATAACGGCTATATGTTGAGTTATTTTCAGAGGACAGTATATATATATATATATATATATATATATATATATACTGCCATACAAGCAGCACATTGACTACTCTAAAACATATCCAAGTTTCATTTCTATAGTATTGTCCCTTGAGAAGATATACTAAAATGTTTGCTGAAATGTGTGGGGCGTATTCATTTTTGTGAGATACTGTATGTGTACTCAATTTAAATTATATACAATCTGTGAAAGTAATTTTTATCTAAACTTGAATGGTTTTAACCGTTTACTTAATTTGAATAAATAACATTATTGTCGCTGCTGAGAGAAAAACTCAAACAAATGAGGAAATGGTATTATCCACTAATTTTAATAATATTAAATGTAATGTAACATTTTATGATGCTAAACAAAATACTTACATCAGTGTGTTGAGTTTACAGTGTTTATCCTGCAGTAGAGCAGCGATCTGATTCACTCGTGTGTCTCCTAGTTCATGTCCACTCAGATTCAGTTCTCTCAGGAGTAACGGGTTATTACCCACAATTCCTCTCACATACTGACAGGCTTCCTCTGCAGCAGGACTCAAAAACCTGCAGAATGGAAGATGAAATGTAAATGTCGTTATGGCTTTAAGAAATATGTGAGAAACATCAGCTCAGAGAGAACTGGCTTGTGAAACTGCATGTTTGTGAAGATCTGGAGACTCACAGAACAGCTGTAGAGAGATGATGATACAGTGATACAGTGAACCTGGGCTTGATGGCATTAAACTACAGTTTCAAAAACATTTAATACCACTGAATACCATCAGTACAGTTCAACCCTCTACACTGCGAGTAAATCACTCGCATCTGTGACAGAATTTTCACTCTGGGGCTCTAAATAATGTCTATCACGAGCCATTGGCAAATCAACTCTTAGATTTGACTCACCTGTGTGTGTTGGAGGCAAAGTATGAGTTTGGAATAGTTAGAGTGTTTAGCAATTGAAAATATCTCTGAGCGCTTGAGAGTTTCGCTCTCCGTCTATAATATTTCATTTCAGCTTAATGGATGCGCAGCCAGAGCTGGCAATAATTAAATGGGCTGGCGCTCATCGATTATGTTTTGATATCATCAAATCAGTTCAGAGCTAACATTGAAAATGCGATTAATATTCATGAACCCAGCACCTTATATATCCTTAGTGCTTATATATCCTTTGTATATTGTTTTTAGTAGTAGAATTATTATTATTATTATTATCTTTTAATAATAATTACTATTATCTATTTTTTCCAGAAACACTGAACGACCAACAATGTCTTAAGCACCACCACACCCAGCCATAATTTTAGTTTAAAATGACAAATATGCATTCATACATAGTTACCAAGTTTTAGTTATAATTTCTAAAGCTCTATCATTAAATAATGCTCGATTATCATTATATAATGCTTGATTGACTGATGTTAAGAGTGTGCGTTCAGATATTTAAAAAGCTGTGCCATTTTACAAAGACAAGCAGATTTGATGGAATCATTCATAAATATATATATTTGGTATATCAATCTGTTGAGTAAACTACAAAATTGACTAGCCAATGGCGATTCTATTGCCAAGGTGTGCGTAGTAGAGGGTTGCAATTGTATCTAAACAAAACTCAGTAACCCCACTGCAAAACTTGTGGAACTTATTGTATTACTGAAAGTATATTTTGTATGAATATTTAGCATGCATATTTATTTTGTGTTATTTCATCACGTCTCACCTCAGTGTTTTCAGTGAACACTTCTGATCCTGTAGTAGATCATCGAACTCCTTCACTCCTGATTGTCCAGGATCATTTCCTGTGAGATCCAGCTCTATCAGGTGCGAAGGGTTTGATCTCAGAGCAGCTAAACACACTCCCTAGCAACTAAACACAGTACCCTAGCAACCATTTTGCAAGACCTATATCTCTGCATCAAAACATCGTATAGAGATGGGGGTTGGTTTATACATTCACATTGACTTTGGAGCTTCATGATTGGCAGCTGCCAAGCCACTCCCTAGCAACCAAACAGAGTACCCTAGTAACCGTTTTGCAAGACCTACATCTCTGCATCAAAACATCATATAGAGTATGGGCTTGGCTCTTTTCACTCATGCTAGCAAACAATACTTGCTACATGCTACGCATGCTAGTAGTGAATAGCTACATGCTAATATTGACTTAGCTAAGTGCTAAATCATGCCAAGCAAATGCTACAAACTCCATAGTAACCATCTGTGACAACTATAAACCACCTAGTAACACCATAGCAACCAATAGAACACCCTAGCAACCACCTAGCAACACCCTAGCAACCACTCAGAACACCCTAGCAACCACCTAGCAACACCCTGGCAACCACCCAGAACACCCTAGCAACCACCTAGCAACACTCTAGCAACCACCCAGAACACCCTAGCAACCGCCTAGCAACACCCTAGCAACCACCTAGCAACCACCTAGCAACACCCTAGCAACCACCTAGCAACACCCTAGCAACCACCCAGAACACCATAGCAACCACCTAGCAACACCATAGCAACCACCCAGAACACCCTGAGCAACCACCTAGCAACCACCCAGAACACCTGAGCGAGCACCTAGCAACTGCTTAGCAACACCCTAGCAACCACCCAGAACACCCTAGCAACCGCCTAGCACCCTAGAGCAACCGCCTAAGCAACACCCTAGCAACCACCCAGAACACCCTGCAGCAACCGCTTAGCAACCACCCAGGACACCCTGAGCAACCACCCAGAATACCCTGAGCAGCCACCTAGCAACACCCTAGCAACCAGCCAGAACACCTTAGCAACCACCTGAGCAACACCCTAGCAACCACCCAGAACACCCTGAGCAACTGCCTAGCAACAGCCTAGCAACCATCCAGAACACCCTAGCAACCACCTAGCAACACCCTAGCAACCACCCAGAACACCTTAGCAACCACCCACAATACCCTAGCAACCGCCTGGAGCAACCACCCAGAACACCCAGCAACCGGGTGGTGAAGTTTTGCCACTGCAAGCACCACTTCACATTTTCTTCTGGAAATGTACATTCTAAGTTAGTGGTGCTCTGCAAAGCAACACTATCTGTTCTCTTGCATACTTATTATTAGTGGTGCTTGCAAAGCAACACTATTGTTCTCTTGCAGTACTTATTAGTGGTGCTTGCAAAGCAACACTATTGTTCTCTTGCATACTTATTATTAGTGGTGCTTGCAAAGCAACACTATTGTTATTGTCCATACTTATTATTATTTTTTTTTTTTAAAACTTCCGTGCATTTTTTGGTTCGCTGACTCCTCCCGCAGCTTTTGTCACAGACCCATGGGTGAGGCCTCGAATCGACCGGCTCATTATAGGAGAGGTGTGCTATGACTTTGCTAAGCGATTCGGGTGTACGATGTTCGCACCAGGGGGCGAAAAACGGCCGAAAAAAATCCCATAGACTATACATTGGGAAGACTGTTCAGAGCTATAGTGCGTGATGTCACAAGCTAGTAGTGTGAGAGCTCTGAAAACTAATGCTAAAAAATAATTTTTAAATCGCTGGCCTGGCCACAATCTTTGCAGTCAGGCAGACCTCTTTTTCTCCCTAGGAGGATTTATTTTATCAAGCAAATAATACGTAATAGCCTAAAATCTTCATAGCCACACCATAGCAACCGGTTACAGCACCCTAGCAACCGATGGCGTCAGAGAAACTCTATAAAAACTCTATAAAAACTGTTTATTTCTGTTAAAAATACACGCCGACATCACAGACCCCTGATTGAGGTGTCAAATTGACCGGCTCATTGAGGAGAGGTGTGCTGTGACTTTTCGTAGTGATCGGGGGTACGATGTTCACCCCAGGGACAAATCATTGGGTAAAAAAATCCCATAGACTTAACATTGTCACAAATTTTGACGACTCGTAGCACTTCATAGCCACACCATAGCAACCAGTTACAGCACCCTAGCAACCGTAGGCCATAGGCATGAGGCCGCAGGCCTCGTGCCATACTGAATAACTCTATAAAAACTCTATAAAAACTCCTTTTAAAAACAAAATAGTAATCATCTGTTAAAAAATACACGCCGACATCACAGACCCCTGATTGAGGTGTCAAATCGACTGGCTCATTGAGGAGAGGTGTGCTATGACTTAACACTGCAGAGTTAGAGTGCGTGATGTCATAAGCTAGAGTGACATCACGCACGTGACATCATGCACACGTGTATTCATTCGGTTCACGTGACGTCACTGTAGCTTTGCGCCGCCATCTTTGCGACCAGTTTGCGACCGACGGTCACATTAATGCCTGCAATGTGTTGTGCAGTTGGCTGCAAAAACAGCCGAAAGAGGAACCCTGAACTGGTATTTTATTCCATACCAAAAGAAGAGAGAATAGAAAATCTTTTTTTTTAAAGACTTAGTCTCATGTTGCTGATTTGTGGTTTATTATATTTCTATTACAGCCTACTCTCAGTGGCCAACATATACAAACAGATAGACAGATAATGTTTTTCTTCATTAAATTTGTTGGATCTGTTTAAATGCCACTTTATCGTGGTAAGTTATTAGATTTGGGGTTATTTTGACATAACTGTCTGTCTGTCTGTCTGTCTGTCTGTCTGTCTAAATCTAATAAATATTTTTCTGAAGTTCATAAAGATGTGTTTGTCTTGCGTTTGTCTTCGTCAGACGCGCTTTAGATGTTATTTTTGTGCAAGTGTTAGCTCTGCAGACGATGCATAATCAGCCTTGAAATGCATATTAAAGGACTAACGTTAGTTCTTCCAAAAATGATAACTCTGCCGTCATTTAACTACTCACCATCATGTGCAAATCCTTAAGTTTACTTTCCGTGGAAGACAAAGGGACATTTTTGAATTATGTAGCCTAAGACTCTTCTTGTCGATGTAATAAGAGTGAATGAGTAACAGCCTACTGGGGGCTGTCAAGCAAAAAATAATAATAATAAAAGACAAAAAACATCACAAAAGTATCATAAAAGTGATATAATACTACTTGTCCGTTATATTAATATCGTTATTTATTAATATGATAGCTTTATGTGACGAACAAACTGCAATTTATGTCGTTATATTATAATCACGAAGAGCTTTACCTCTTGATAGCTTTTAACCGCAGCCAAATCATTCAAAAAGATTTCGACTCGAAAGACTCATTTTCGATATTTGTGATTAACCTTCTCTGTAAGTTAACTGAACATCTGTTCTATCAGAGAGATATGGCAGTCTTTTATAATATTTGACTGATGTCTCTGACTGTGCTGATGCAGTTGTCTCTGTCCCAGTGCTGATGTTCGGATTAGAAAGATTCATTCATGCCAGCCGAACTGCTGCAGAGGATTCATTAATGACATCGCCTTCGACTCTCATGAACGCGTGCCATAGCTCTATGACAAATGTATTTCTATTTCATGAAAGGCCAATTAGGGCAAGCCTGGGGCAGATAATAATGGACTAAAGAAAACTGGGGGTAACAAATAAGGATCGGAGCCTAAAATTGAAATTTTCTCAAGGTATCTCTATCTCTCTCTCTCATTCAAATAGGCAGTTTGAGCGGCCGTACCAGGCGAGTCGATCGCAAATATGGCGGCGTTCTATTTGTAGTGACGTAGGTGGCATCTATGAATAAATACACGTGTACCACACTCTAGCAACCGGGTGGTGAGTTTTGCCACTGCAAGCACCACTTCACATTTTCTTCTGGAAATGTACATTCTAGTGTTGTGATTACTATTCACCTAGACAAAACTTTGGCATCGTGACTCCTCCCACATTTTTTGTCCTAGACCCATGAATAAGATGTCAAATCGACCGGCTCATTTAGGAGAGGTGTGCTATGACTTTTCTAAGAGATCGGGTGTACGATGTTCATCTGGCGGGTGATAAAAAGGACGAAAAAAGTCCCATAGACTTAACATTGGCACAAAATTGGTGAGATCATATCTTTTGAACAGAAGGTCACAGAGACTTGGGGTTGGGCTCTTTTGACTCAGCCTATCATGCAGCCAACAAGTAGTGACATAATAACTTCATATTCACACCCTAGCAACCACTTAGGCCAGCCTAGCAACCATAAAACAACATATTCAAGCCATATCTCAGCTCCAGAAAGTAGAAGAAACATGGAGTTTGCCTTTTTTGACTCAGTCTGTCAACTAGTCTTTAAATATTCTCTCATAAACTGTATAATCACACCATAGCAACCATATAGAGTACCCTAGTAACCACCTGAACACATGAATGAGCCATATCTCAGCACCTGAATATCGTACAGACATGGTTGTTGGCTCGTATGCAATAATGTACCACACTCTAGCAACCGAACGAGCTTTTTGCCACTGCAAGCACCACTTCACATTTTCTTCTGGAAATGTACATTCTAGTGTTGTGATTACTATTCACCTAGACAAAACTTTGGCACGCTACTCCTCCCACATTTTTTGTCCTAGACCCATGAATGAGATGTCAAATCGACCGGCTCATTTAGGAGAGGTGTGCTATGACTTTTCTAAGAGATCGGGTGTACGATGCTCGTCTGGCGGGCGATAAATCGGACAAAAAAAGTCCCATTGACTTAACATGGGCACAAAATTTGTGAGATCATATCTTTTGACCAAAAGGTCATAGAGACGTGGGGTTGGGCTCTTTTGACTCAGCCTATCATGCAGCCAACAAGTAGCAACATAATAACTTCATATTCACGCCCTAGCAACCACTTAGGGCAGCCTAGCAACCATAAAACAACATATTCAAGCCATATCTCAGCTCCAGAAAATAGAAGAAACATGGAGTTTGCCTTTTTTGACTCAGACTCTCAACTAGTCTTTAAATACTATCCCATAAACTGTATAATCACACCATAGCAACCATATAGAGTACCCTAGTAACCACCTGAACACATGAATAAGCCATATCTCAGCACCAGAACATCATACAGACATGGTTGTTGGCTCGTATGCGATAATGTACCACACTCTAGCAACCGGGTGGTGAGATTTGCCACTGCAAGCACCACTTCACATTTTCTTCTGGAAATGTACATTCTAGTTTGTAATATTATTTCATCACGTTTCACCTCAGTGTTTTCAGTGAACACTTCTGATCCTGTAGTAGATCATCGAGCTCCTTCACTCCTGATTGTCCAGGATCATTTCCTGTGAGATCCAGCTCTATCAGGTGTGAAGGGTTTGATCTCAGAGCTGAAGCCAGAGCTTTATAACCTTCTTCTGTGATACTGCAGTCTGAAAGTCTAGAACAGAATAATCAGTTACTCCACAAATGTCCTGAACAATATTAATCCATACAAAAAGGATAGCTAAATATGAAAGCAAACAACAGGCCCAAAGACCTTTAAAGGTCCCCTGACATGAAATTTTCATTTTCTGAGGTTTTTTAACATTAATATGAGTTCCCCTAGACTGTATTTGGTCCCCTCGTGTCTAGAATTTTCAATCGGTGTAAACCAAGCTTTGGCTATTTTTCTCTTCTCTGCATCTGTCTGCATCTCAAACGCGCTGATCTAGAATCTCCCCCTATATAACGTCATATAGGGGAAAGGTTACTCCCCTTTCTCTGCTTTGCCCGCCCAGAGACCGACCATGAGAAAACGAGCTGAACAGGACGTACGAACACGCGCAGGCGCGGTTTTATTTTTTCCTCGAGAAATATCATGGCTTGCAAACGAGCGAAGCATGGCAGTTGCTCAGTGTTCGGATGTACAAATGAACACAAAAGTATTTTTTAGTTCCTTCACCCGCGCCTCTGAAGAAACAATGGGTTCATTTTATTTTCTCTGGAAATGCGCCGACTCAACTCCCAAAGTTTTGTATGGTCCAACAGGCAGGAGACAGGTTAGTTAATTCTTTCTCTTTCAAAATCGTTTGATACTGTTTATGCATCAGTAAGTCAAGCCAGACTATTATCAACTTCACATCGTTTCTTTGAGTAGGATGAAAATAATTTTATTTAAGGAAAGTGTTTAGCAGGATTGATATTCTAAACGGTAAGCACGCGCTGCTTTGTTTACGTTATGTGTAACTTATCTGCAACTTTTTGAATGACGAATACAGACTAATATATCTGCAGAAATAGACAGTTGGCTTATTAAACGCAGGCGCAGAAAGCACATTATAGCGGACAGTAAGCACGCGCTGCTTTGTTTACGTTATGTGTGTCTGCAGCGGCAGCGTCGGTTTTCCTTTTTGAATGACGAATACAGACTAATATATCTGCAGAAATAGACAGTTGGCTCATTAAATGCAGGCGCAGAAAGCACATTAGGCTATGGAGCGGACGAGTTCCGGGCTTTAGAGAGAACAGAAACTGCGTTACATTGCACAACGAAGCTCTTATACTGTACATCATTGTGTCTGCATTGGTGAAAGCAGAGAGTGCAGAAACTGCGTTATACAATAAGATCTTCATTCTCGCGATCGACAGACTGTCCTCTGCTTGCTCAATCTCATCACAGCAACATTTCATGTGATGAGAATCTAAATACTTCAAAAACTTCTCACGAATCCGTAATCTCGATATCTGTACTATTAGGAAAAACGTACAATAGCTGTAGTAAAACGTATTCAAGATAGTTTCACATGTAATATGTAGCTATTTCATATGCAAAGCATGTCAGCCAATCACAGCAGTGGGCGGTTACATTGAATCCCACAGCAGACACGCCCCTTCAAACAGAGCGTTCTAAGCAGAGGCTAAAATCAGGCTAGGAAAAATGCCTTTTATTTCTAAATTATGACTATTTTTTATCTAAAAAACATACTAACATTATAAGGGCAACCCAGGAAACATTATAAAATAATACAAAAAACCCATGTCAGGGGACCTTTAATATATAGGGCCCTATTTTAACGATCTGAAACGCAAGTATCAAGCGCGAAGCGCAAGTAACTTTGTGGGCGGATCTCGGCGCTGTTGCTATTTAACCAGCGGGATAAATGACTCTTGCGCCCAACGCAAGTTTAAAAGGGGTTGGTCTGAAAGTAGCTTCATTATTCATAGGTGTGGTTTGGGCGTAACGGAAACAAACCAATCAGAGCGTCATATCACATTCCCTTTAAGAGCGTGATGAACGAGGTGCACTTGTTCCATGGCGCAATACTATTATAACGGTGCATTTACCAGGCGCGCTTCAGATGTTCTCGTCAGGGCCGTAAAGAAAAGAGAAACTGACATTGGGGACGGGACAAACACACACAAATTAGCTTTGGTTAAACATGTATATGATAATTTGGGTAAATGTGTAAGCTTTATGCCTATTTTTCCCCATCGTCATGGACACAACAATGATTTCCCTCATGTTTATATATTTTTCCTTATAATAATGTATCATTTGCAAAAAGTAAAGTGCATCTGTGTGGATGAGAGAATCATCTACAGTGTATGTGCGTTGTTCACACTCTGTATTATGGCCAAGCATGCACGCTTAAAATAGCATCTGAATGTACGCTCAACGCGCCACTGACTTTAGACCAGGTGTTTTCTGGTCAGTGGCTCAATTGTTTTCTGGAACTGCAAAATAGCACCAGGGATTGTTTGCGCCGAAACACACCCCCTTTTCTGCGCAGACCCGCCCAGGGAGCGCAGTTCATTCCCTAGTTTACTGACGTGCGTCTGTGGAGGGAAAAGCCCGCTTTGTGCAAAATAGGAATGATAAATGCGTCGGTGTATGAAGTCAATTGCGCCGTGTGCAAGATAGGGCCCATAGTCATCAACTAACCTGAGTCTCTCCAGTTTACAATTCTCTTTCAGTCCATCAGAGACCAGCTTCACTCCTGAATCCTGCAGATCATTATTGCTCAGGTCAAGATCCTTCAGGTTTCTGTCTGAAGAAAGAACTGAAGCCAGTGCTGAACAGCTTTCCTTTGTTAGATCACACTTACTGAGCCTACAAATAATACAAAATGTTATCAAATGCATCATATTCCTGTGGTTTCTGTAGTTGTTGAGTGTATCTGATGGTGAACTGTACTCACTTGAGTATCTTCAGCTGACACACAGGCTTCTTCAGTCCCTCACAGATCTGTTTGACTCCTGAGTCCAGCAGACGGCTGTTGTTCAGGTTCAGCTCTTTCAGGACGGTATTAGAGGAGAGAACAGTAGCTAGAACTGAACAGCTTTTCTGTGTCTGATCACAATTATTCAGCCTAAACACAGAAACACCATAATCTATTATTCAGCACATATTCAACACACACCATACCAACAGCTCTTCATATCTGCTGACACATGTGACTGACAGTAATTTACAATCAATTAACAGAGAAGTTATAATGTATAAATCATGTTGACTCACTTTATTTTCTCCACTTTGCTATGAGAGTCCATCAAGAGAGCAGATAGCTTCTCTCCATCCAGATCTCCTAATTTATCTTCACTCAGATCCAGTTCTGTCAGTAATAATGGACTTTTACCCAGAACTTTAGTGAGATGGTCACATGCTTCCTGTGCAGATTGACTTTTCAGAAACCTACAGGAAGTAGAAGATAATTTTAGATGAGTTAGTTTTACAATTGTGAAAATGCTGTTTATCCACACACATAATAAAGCATGTGAAGTGGATAACTATATGTTTGGCGAATATACACAAGTGCTTGGGAGCACTTCTGACTTGGCGCAGTAATATCATCACTCCGGAGAGGGAGAGGATTTTTCACGAGTGATGATATTACTACACCGAGTCGAAGTGCTCCCAAGCACTTGCTATGGTATTCCGCCAAACATTATAGTTATCCACCAAAAGCACAACGTTTTATTTTGTGTCACCATTCTTGGTCGAGTTACTCTACTCGTGTAACTGTATTTAAATAGGGAAACCATGGAAGTGTTTGGTCGCTTCTCTGCTTGGATACTAATTAATTAACTGCGCTAAGTGCTAACAAAGTTTTGCCACAAGACAGAGCAATTTAGTCCACACACTGAGACGAGAGAGGTGTCTATCAACTCCTCTTAGTTTAGGGAATAACATTGTTTAATATGAAATAATGGTGAAAGTATTCCTTTAATACACTGTATTTATGTGTTGTTCTAGCATATTATATATGATGTTTTATTGATGTATTGACATTGCAGCATTGTTGGAGAGAAGTTAATGTTTCAAAGTAAAGTTTCTAAATCACCTGATGGTCTTTAATGTACAGCGTTCATCCTTTAGTAAATCACTAAGCTCCTTCACTCCTTTAATTTGTAGAAAACACTCACCTCAGTGTTTTCAGTGAACACTTCTGATCCTGTAGTAGATCATTCGAGCTCCTTCACTCCTGATTGTCCAGGATCATTTCCTGTGAGATCCAGCTCTATCAGGTGTGAAGGGTTTGATCTCAGAGCTGAAGCCAGAGCTTTATAACCTTCTTCTGTGATACTGCAGTCTGAAAGTCTATTTAAAAAGAAATGAAAGCTTCTTTATTCTTTGTTAGAACACAAATTATCATAATAGCACATCAACATGATTTAATTTGCATTTACATAACAGCCTACTTTACAGTCAGTAACAGTATATATTACAATTAAATAGTGATGAAATTTCAGCCAATATAGTCTTTTTTTAAGTTCATCTAATCAAATAGGATATTAACAAATTAAGATTTAAATATACACATACTTCAGTTTCTCCAATCTGCATTGTGTATTTTCCAACAGAACACAGATCTTCTTTATTCCAGAGTTTTCGAGTTTATTCTCACTCAGATCCAGCTCTATCAGGTTTGAAGGGTTTGAATTAAACGCTGAAGTCAGAGCAGCACAACCTTCTGCTGTAATACTGGTATTATTCAGCCTGAAGAGAAACAAAACAAAGACACGAAACATTCTTCAGTTTTTCTCAAAACCTTTTAATGAACAATGATAACTTTAAACAAGGTACAGAAAATATGACAATAAAATGATGTGAACTATTTACACATAAAAGTATAAAACTATAAAAAGTATATAAAAAAGGAAATACTCACATCAGTGTGTTGAGTTTACAGTGTTTATCCTGCAGGAGAGCAGCGATCTGATTCACTCGTGTGTCTCCTAGTTCACGTCCACTCAGATTCAGTTCTCTCAGGAGTAACGGGTTATTACCCACAATTCCTCTCACATACTGACAGGCTTCATCTGCAGCAGGACTCAAAAACCTGCAGAAAGGAAGATGAAACCGTAATTAACTAAATTCTCAACATTTATAATGTAACGGAAAGTAGAGAAAATACTGTTAAAACACTATTTTTAGGTACAATGTCATACTGTTTTATAAATTATAATATTTTTCTAAATAATTTTCCTGCATTTCATTTATTTTCATCACGTCTCACCTCAGTGTTTTCAGTGAACACTTCTGATCCTGTAGTAGATCATCGAGCTCCTTCACTCCTGATTGTCCAGGATCATTTCCTGTGAGATCCAGCTCTATCAGGTGTGAAGGGTTTGATCTCAGAGCTGAAGCCAGAGCTTTATAACCTTCTTCTGTGATACTGCAGTCTGAAAGTCTACAGAAAAACAGAAGAAAAACAAACAGTTGTTGTTATTCCTTTTGGAGACAAAGATTATCATATCACTAATGGGATTTATGAATGGCTTCTGACAAATTATGAAAAAAATTTTGCCATAGAAAATATTGGCAAAATCTCTGTTAGATATAAATAAAATATATATGCATTAACCAAAACCTTATTAAATTAAAATATTTTTAATAACCCAATCTTATTAAATTAATAGTTCCATCATTTTAATATGATACATTCCATAATTTTGTGATTTTGTCCTCATGTTGTTTAAATTTTTCATTTTCTTCACTAAACACAAAAAGAGATGTTTAAACAGAATATTAGCCTCAGTCATAGTGTACATTTAAAAGTGGTAAAACTTCATCTAATTAAATAAACCGTCATAAATGTAAATAAACATGCAGAAATGGAGATGACTGTTAATACACACTTCAGTTTCTTCAATCTGCATTGTGTATTTTCCAACAGAACACAGATCTCCTTTATTCCAGAGTTTCTGAGTTTATTCTCACTCAGATCCAGCTCTATCAGGTTTGAAGGGTTTGAATTAAATGCTGAAGTCAGAGCAGCACAACCTTCTGCTGTAATACTGGTATTATTCAGCCTGAAGAGAAACAAAACAAAGACATCGAAACATTCTTCATTTATTTCTGCCACAATTCACAATACAGTAACAGAAAGATACATTTATATGATAGATCAACTAATCTCAATCCTCAAAAACTCTAAAGAGCAATGACAGTCTTTTATTAGACTTCAAAAATGTAATATAAATATTATTTTGTAAAGTATAAAATAATGTAAAATACTCACATCAGTGTGTTGAGTTTACAGTGTTTATCCTGCAGGAGAGCAGCGATCTGATTCACTCGTGTGTCTCCTAGTTCATGTCCACTCAGATTCAGTTCTCTCAGGAGTAACGGGTTATTACCCACAATTCCTCTCACATACTGACAGGCTTCATCTGCAGCAGGACTCAAAAACCTGCAGAAGGAAAGATGAAACAGGTTCAAAATCAACTAAACTTAGTGTAATCAGTTTGTTTAATTTACCTTGAAATAATTTTATTATAAAAACCTGCACAATTTGTTGTTCAATCAAAGTTAGTGAAATAATGTTTCTATGAAAAATTCACACGCATATAATTTGTAATATTATTTCATCACATCTCACCTCAGTGTTTTCAGTGAACACTTCTGATCCTGTAGTAGATCATCGAGCTCCTTCACTCCTGATTGTCCAGGATCATTTCCTGTGAGATCCAGCTCTATCAGGTGTGAAGGGTTTGATCTCAGAGCTGAAGCCAGAGCTTTATAACCTTCTTCTGTGATACTGCAGTCTGAAAGTCTAGAACAGAATAATCAGTTACTCCACAAATGTCCTGAACAATTTTAATCCATACAAAAAGGATAGCTAAATATGAAAGCAAACAACAGGCCCAAAGACCTTTAAAGGTCCCCTAACATGAAATTTTCATTTTCTGAGGTTTTTTAACATTAATATGAGTTCCCCTAGACTGTATTTGGTCCCCTCGTGTTTAGAATTTTCAATCGGTGTAAATCGAAGCTTTGGCTATTTTTCTCTTCTCTGCATCTGTCTGCATCTCAAACGCGCTGATCTAGAATCTCCCCCTATATAACGTCATATAGGGGAAAGGTTACTCCCCTTTCTCTGCTTTTGCCTGCCCAGAGATCTGACCATGAGAAAACGAGCTGAACAGGACGTACGAACACGCGCAGGCGCGGTTTTATTTTTTCCTCGAGAAATATCATGGCTTGCAAACGAGCGAAGCATGGCAGTTGCTCATTGTTCGGATGTACAAATGAACACAAAAGTATTTTTTAGTTCCTTCACCCGCGCCTCTGAAGAAACAATGGGTTCATTTTATTTTCTCTGGAAATGCGCCGACTCAACTCCCAAAGTTTTGTATGGTCCAACAGGCAGGAGACAGGTTAGTTAATCTTTCTCTTTCAAAATCGTTTGATACTGTTTATGCATCAGTAAGTCAAGCCAGACTATTATCAACTTCACATCGTTTCTTTGAGTAGGATGAAAATAATTTTATTTAAGGAAAGTGTTTAGCAGGATTGATATTCTAAACGGTAAGCACGCGCTGCTTTGTTTACGTTATGTGTAACTTATCTGCGAACTTTTTGAATGACGAATACAGACTAATATATCTGCAGAAATAGACAGTTGGCTTATTAAACGCAGGCGCAGAAAGCACATTATAGCGGACAGTAAGCACGCGCTGCTTTGTTTACGTTATGTGTGTCTGCAGCGGCAGCGTCGGTTTTCCTTTTTGAATGACGAATATAGACTAATATATCTGCAGAAATAGACAGTTGGCTCATTAAATGCAGGCGCAGAAAGCACATTAGGCTATGGAGCGGACGAGTTCCGGGCTTTAGAGAGAACAGAAACTGCGTTACATTGCACAACGAAGCTCTTATACTGTACATCATTGTGTCTGCATTGGTGAAAGCAGAGAGTGCAGAAACTGCGTTATACAATAAGATCTTCATTCTCGCGATCGACAGACTGTCCTCTGCTTGCTCAATCTCATCACAGCAACATTTCATGTGATGAGAATCTAAATACTTCAAAAATTCTCATCGAATCCGTAATCTCGATATCTGTACTATTAGGAAAAACGTACAATAGCTGTAGTAAAACGTATTCAAGATAGTTTCACATGTAATATGTAGCTATTTCATATGCAAAGCATGTCAGCCAATCACAGCAGTGGGCGGTTACATTGAATCCCACAGCAGACACGCCCCTTCAAACAGAGCGTTCTAAGCAGAGGCTAAAATCAGGCTAGGAAAAATGCCTTTTATTTCTAAATTATGACTATTTTTTATCTAAAAAACATACTAACATTATAAGGGCAACCCAGGAAACATTATAAAATAATACAAAAAACCCATGTCAGGGGACCTTTAATATATAGGGCCCTATTTTAACGATCTGAAACGCAAGTATCAAGCGCGAAGCGCAAGTAACTTTGTGGGCGGATCTCGGCGCTGTTGCTATTTAACCAGCGGGATAAATGACTCTGCGCCCAACGCAAGTTTAAAAGGGGTTGGTCTGAAGTAGCTTCATTATTCATAGGTGTGGTTTGGGCGTAACGGAAACAAACCAATCAGAGCGTCATATCACATTCCCTTTAAGAGCGTGATGAACGAGGTGCACTTGTTCCATGGCGCAATACTATTATAACGGTGCATTTACCAGGCGCGCTTCAGATGTTCTCGTCAGGGCCGTAAAAGAAAGAGAAATGACATTGGGGACGGGACAAACACACCCAAATTAGCTTTGGTTAAACATGTATATGATAATTTGGGTAAATGTGTAAGCTTTATGCCTATTTTTCCCCATCGTCATGGACACAACAATGATTTCCCTCATGTTTATATATTTTTCCTTATAATAATGTATCATTTGCAAAAAGTAAAATGCATCTGTGTGGATGAGAGAATCATCTACAGTGTATGTGCGTTGTTCACACTCTGTATTATGGCCAAGCATGCACGCTTAAAATAGCATCTGAATGTACGCTCAACGCGTCACTGACTTTAGACCAGGTGTTTTCTGGTCAGTGGCTCAATTGTTTTCTGGAACTGCAAAATACCACCAGGGATTGTTTTGCGCCGAAACACACCCCCTTTTCTGCGCAGACCCGCCCAGGGAGCGCAAGTTCATTCCCTAGTTTACTGACGTGCGTCTGTGGAGGGAAAAGCCCGCTTTGTGCAAAATAGGAATGATAAATGCGTCGGTGTATGAAGTCAATTGCGCCGTGTGCAAGATAGGGCCCATAGTCATCAACTAACCTGAGTCTCTCCAGTTTACAATTCTCTTTCAGTCCATCAGAGACCAGCTTCACTCCTGAATCCTGCAGATCATTATTGCTCAGGTCAAGATCCTTCAGGTTTCTGTCTGAAGAAAGAACTGAAGCCAGTGCTGAACAGCTTTCCTTTGTTAGATCACACTTACTGAGCCTACAAATAATACAAAATGTTATCAAATGCATCATATTCCTGTGGTTTCTGTGTTGTTGAGTGTATCTGATGGTGAACTGTACTCACTTGAGTATCTTCAGCTGACACACAGGCTTCTTCAGTCCCTCACAGATCTGTTTGACTCCTGAGTCCAGCAGACGGCTGTTGTTCAGGTTCAGCTCTTTCAGGACGGTATTAGAAGAGAGAACAGTAGCTAGAACTGAACAGCTTTTCTGTGTCTGATCACAATTATTCAGCCTAAACACAGAAACACCATAATCTATTATTCAGCACATATTCAACACACACCATACCAACAGCTCTTCATATCTGCTGACACATGTGACTGACAGTAATTTACAATCAATTAACAGAGAAGTTATAATGTATAAATCATGTTGACTCACTTTATTTTCTCCACTTTGCTATGAGAGTCCATCAAGAGAGCAGATAGCTTCTCTCCATCCAGATCTCCTAATTTATCTTCACTCAGATCCAGTTCTGTCAGTAATAATGGACTTTTACCCAGAACTTTAGTGAGATGGTCACATGCTTCCTGTGCAGATTGACTTTTCAGAAACCTACAGGAAGTAGAAGATAATTTTAGATGAGTTAGTTTTACAATTGTGAAAATGCTGTTGATCCACACACATAATAAAGCATGTGAAGTGGATAACTATATGTTTGGCGAAATACCACAGCAAGTGCTTGGGAGCACTTTGACTTGGCGCAGTAATATCATCACTCCGGAGAGGGAGAGGATTTTTCACGAGTGATGATATTACTACACCGAGTCGAAGTGCTCCCAAGCACTTGCTATGGTATTCCGCCAAACATTATAGTTATCCACCAAAAGCACAACGTTTTATTTTGTGTCACCATTCTTGGTCGAGTTACTCTACTCGTGTAACTGTATTTAAATAGGGAAACCAAGGAAGTGTTTGGTCGCTTCTCTGCTTGGATACTAATTAATTAACTGCGCTAAGTGCTAACAAAGTTTTGCCACAAGACAGAGCAATTTAGTCCACACACTGAGACGAGAGAGGTGTCTATCAACTCCTCTTAGTTTAGGGAATAACATTGTTTAATATGAAATAATGGTGAAGTATTCCTTTAATACACTGTATTTATGTGTTGTTCTAGCATATTATATATGATGTTTTATTGATTATTGACATTGCAGCATTGTTGGAGAGAAGTTAATGTTTCAAAGTAAAGTTTCTAAATCACCTGATGATCTTTAATGTACAGCGTTCGTCCTTTAGTAAATCACTAAGCTCCTTCACTCCTTTAATTTGTAGAAAACACTCACCTCAGTGTTTTCAGTGAACACTTCTGATCCTGTAGTAGATCATCGAGCTCCTTCACTCCTGATTGTCCAGGATCATTTCCTGTGAGATCCAGCTCTATCAGGTGTGAAGGGTTTGATCTCAGAGCTGAAGCCAGAGCTTTATAACCTTCTTCTGTGATACTGCAGTCTGAAAGTCTATTTAAAAAGAAATGAGCTTCTTTATTCTTTTGTTAGAACACAAATTATCATAATAGCACATCAACATGATTTAATTTGCATTTACATAACAGCCTACTTTACAGTCAGTAACAGTATATATACAATTAAATAGTGATGAAATTTCAGCCAATAAGTCTTTTTTTAAGTTCATCTAATCAAATAGGATATTAACAAATTAAGATTTAAATATACACATACTTCAGTTTCTCCAATCTGCATTGTGTATTTTCCAACAGAACACAGATCTTCTTTATTCCAGAGTTTTCGAGTTTATTCTCACTCAGATCCAGCTCTATCAGGTTTGAAGGGTTTGAATTAAACGCTGAAGTCAGAGCAGCACAACCTTCTGCTGTAATACTGGTATTATTCAGCCTGAAGAGAAACAAAACAAAGACACGAAACATTCTTCAGTTTTTCTCAAAACCTTTAATGAACAATGATAACTTTAAACAAGGTACAGAAAATATGACAATAAAATGATGTGAACTATTTTACACATAAAAGTATAAAACTATAAAAAGTATATAAAAAAAAGGAAATACTCACATCAGTGTGTTGAGTTTACAGTGTTTATCCTGCAGGAGAGCAGCGATCTGATTCACTCGTGTGTCTCCTAGTTCACGTCCACTCAGATTCAGTTCTCTCAGGAGTAACGGGTTATTACCCACAATTCCTCTCACATACTGACAGGCTTCATCTGCAGCAGGACTCAAAAACCTGCAGAAGGGAAGATGAAACCGTAATTAACTAAATTTCTCAACATTTATAATGTAACGGAAAGTAGAGAAAATACTGTTAAAACACTATTTTTAGGTACAATGTCATACTGTTTTATAAATTATAATATTTTTCTAAATAATTTTCCTGCATTTCATTTATTTTCATCACGTCTCACCTCAGTGTTTTCAGTGAACACTTCTGATCCTGTAGTAGATCATCGAGCTCCTTCACTCCTGATTGTCCAGGATCATTTCCTGTGAGATCCAGCTCTATCAGGTGTGAAGGGTTTGATCTCAGAGCTGAAGCCAGAGCTTTATAACCTTCTTCTGTGATACTGCAGTCTGAAAGTCTACAGAAAACAGAAGAAAAACAAACAGTTGTTGTTATTCCTTTTGGAGACAAAGATTATCATGTCACTAATGGGATTTATGAATGGCTTCTGACAAATTATGAAAAAAATTTTGCCATAGAAAATATTGGCAAAATCTCTGTTAGATATAAATAAAATATATATGCATTAACCAAAACCTTATTAAATTAAAATATTTTTAATAACCCAATCTTATTAAATTAATAGTTCCATCATTTTAATATGATACATTCCATAATTTTGTGATTTTGTCCTCGTGTTGTTTAAATTTTTCATTTTCTTCACTAAACACAAAAAGAGATGTTTAAACAGAATATTAGCCTCAGTCATAGTGTACATTTAAAAAGTGGTAAAACTTCATCTAATTAAATAAACCGTCATAAATGTAAATAAACATGCAGAAATGGAGATGACTGTTAATACACACTTCAGTTTCTTCAATCTGCATTGTGTATTTTCCAACAGAACACAGATCTCCTTTATTCCAGAGTTTCTGAGTTTATTCTCACTCAGATCCAGCTCTATCAGGTTTGAAGGGTTTGAATTAAACGCTGAAGTCAGAGCAGCACAACCTTCTGCTGTAATACTGGTATTATTCAGCCTGAAGAGAAACAAAACAAAGACATCGAAACATTCTTCATTTATTTCTGCCACAATTCACAATACAGTAACAGAAAGATACATTTATATGATAGATCAACTAATCTCAATCCTCAAAAACTCTAAAGAGCAATGACAGTCTTTTATTAGACTTCAAAAATGTAATATAAATATTATTTTGTAAAGTATAAAATAATGTAAAATACTCACATCAGTGTGTTGAGTTTACAGTGTTTATCCTGCAGAAGAGCAGCGATCTGATTCACTCGTGTGTCTCCTAGTTCATGTCCACTCAGATTCAGTTCTCTCAGGAGTAACGGGTTATTACCCACAATTCCTCTCACATACTGACAGGCTTCATCAGCAGCAGGACTCAAAAACCTGCAGAAGGAAAGATGAAACAGGTTCAGAAATCAACTAAACTTAGTGTAATCAGTTTGTTTAATTTACCTTGAAATAATTTTATTATAAAAACCTGCACAATTTGTTGTTCAATCAAAGTTAGTGAAATAATGTTTCTATGAAAAATTCACACGCATATAATTTGTAATATTATTTCATCACATCTCACCTCAGTGTTTTCAGTGAACACTTCTGATCCTGTAGTAGATCATCGAGCTCCTTCACTCCTGATTGTCCAGGATCATTTCCTGTGAGATCCAGCTCTATCAGGTGTGAAGGGTTTGATCTCAGAGCTGAAGCCAGAGCTTTATAACCTTCTTCTGTGATACTGCAGTCTGAAAGTCTAGAACAGAATAATCAGTTACTCCACAAATGTCCTGAACAATATTAATCCATACAAAAAGGATAGCTAAATATGAAAGCAAACAACAGGCCCAAAGACCTTTAAAGGTCCCCTAACATGAAATTTTCATTTTCTGAGGTTTTTTAACATTAATATGAGTTCCCCTAGACTGTATTTGGTCCCCTCGTGTCTAGAATTTTCAATCGGTGTAAATCGAAGCTTTGGCTATTTTTCTCTTCTCTGCATCCGTCTGCATCTCAAACGCGCTGATCTAGAATCTCCCCCTATATAACGTCATATAGGGGAAAGGTTACTCCCCTTTCTCTGCTTTGCCCGCCCAGAGACCGACCATGAGAAAACGAGCTGAACAGGACGTCACGAACACGCGCAGGCGCGGTTTTATTTTTTCCTCGAGAAATATCATGGCTTGCAAACGAGCGAAGCATGGCAGTTGCTCAGTGTTCGGATGTACAAATGAACACAAAAGTATTTTTTAGTTCCTTCACCCGCGCCTCTGAAGAAACAATGGGTTAATTTTATTTTCTCTGGAAATGCGCCGACTCAACTCCCAAAGTTTTGTATGGTCCAACAGGCAGGAGACAGGTTAGTTAATCTTTCTCTCAAAATCGTTTGATACTGTTTATGCATCAGTAAGTCAAGCCAGACTATTATCAACTTCACATCGTTTCTTTGAGTAGGATGAAAATAATTTTATTTAAGGAAAGTGTTTAGCAGGATTGATATTCTAAACGGTAAGCACGCGCTGCTTTGTTTACGTTATGTGTAACTTATCTGCAACTTTTTGAATGACGAATACAGACTAATATATCTGCAGAAATAGACAGTTGGCTTATTAAACGCAGGCGCAGAAAGCACATTATAGCGGACAGTAAGCACGCGCTGCTTTGTTTACGTTATGTGTGTCTGCAGCGGCAGCGTCGGTTTTCCTTTTTGAATGACGAATATAGACTAATATATCTGCAGAAATAGACAGTTGGCTCATTAAATGCAGGCGCAGAAGGCACATTAGGCTATGGAGCGGACGAGTTCCGGGCTTTAGAGAGAACAGAAACTGCGTTACATTGCACAACGAAGCTCTTATACTGTACATCATTGTGTCTGCATTGGTGAAAGCAGAGAGTGCAGAAACTGCGTTATACAATAAGATCTTCATTCTCGCGATCGACAGACTGTCCTCTGCTTGCTCAATCTCATCACAGCAACATTTTATGTGATGAGAATCTAAATACTTCAAAAACTTCTCACGAATCCGTAATCTCGATATCTGTACTATTAGTAAAAACGTATAATAGCTGTAGTAAAACGTATTCAAGATAGTTTCACATGTAATATGTAGCTATTTCATATGCAAAGCATGTCAGCCAATCACAGCAGTGGGCGGTTACATTGAATCCCACAGCAGACACGCCCCTTCAAACAGAGCGTTCTAAGCAGAGGCTAAAATCAGGCTAGGAAAAATGCCTTTTATTTCTAAATTATGACTATTTTTTATCTAAAAAACATACTAACATTATAAGGGCAACCCAGGAAACATTATAAAATAATACAAAAAACCCATGTCAGGGGACCTTTAATATATAGGGCCCTATTTTAACGATCTGAAACGCAAGTATCAAGCGCGAAGCGCAAGTAACTTTGTGGGCGGATCTCGGCGCTGTTGCTATTTAACCAGCGGGATAAATGACTCTTGCGCCCAACGCAAGTTTAAAAAGGGGTTGGTCTGAAGTAGCTTCATTATTCATAGGTGTGGTTTGGGCGTAACGGAAACAAACCAATCAGAGCGTCATATCACATTCCCTTTAAGAGCGTGATGAACGAGGTGCACTTGTTCCATGGCGCAATACTATTATAACGGTGCATTTACCAGGCGCGCTTCAGATGTTCTCGTCAGGGCCGTAAAAAGAAAGAGAAATGACATTGGGGACGGGACAAACACACCCAAATTAGCTTTGGTTAAACATGTATATGATAATTTGGGTAAATGTGTAAGCTTTATGCCTATTTTTCCCCATCGTCATGGACACAACAATGATTTCCCTCATGTTTATATATTTTTCCTTATAATAATGTATCATTTGCAAAAAGTAAAATGCATCTGTGTGGATGAGAGAATCATCTACAGTGTATGTGCGTTGTTCACACTCTGTATTATGGCCAAGCATGCACGCTTAAAATAGCATCTGAATGTACGCTCAACGCGCCACTGACTTTAGACCAGGTGTTTTCTGGTCAGTGGCTCAATTGTTTTCTGGAACTGCAAAATACCACCAGGGATTGTTTGCGCCGAAACACACCCCCTTTTCTGCGCAGACCCGCCCAGGGAGCGCAAGTTCATTCCCTAGTTTACTGACGTGCGTCTGTGGGAGGGAAAAGCCCGCTTTGTGCAAAATAGGAATGATAAATGCGTCGGTGAATGAAGTCAATTGCGCCGTGTGCAAGATAGGGCCCATAGTCATCAACTAACCTGAGTCTCTCCAGTTTACAATTCTCTTTCAGTCCATCAGAGACCAGCTTCACTCCTGAATCCTGCAGATCATTATTGCTCAGGTCAAGATCCTTCAGGTTTCTGTCTGAAGAAAGAACTGAAGCCAGTGCTGAACAGCTTTCCTTTGTTAGATCACACTTACTGAGCCTACAAATAATACAAAATGTTATCAAATGCATCATATTCCTGTGGTTTCTGTGTTGTTGAGTGTATCTGATGGTGAACTGTACTCACTTGAGTATCTTCAGCTGACACACAGGCTTCTTCAGTCCCTCACAGATCTGTTTGACTCCTGAGTCCAGCAGACGGCTGTTGTTCAGGTTCAGCTCTTTCAGGACGGTATTAGAAGAGAGAACAGTAGCTAGAACTGAACAGCTTTTCTGTGTCTGATCACAATTATTCAGCCTAAACACAGAAACACCATAATCTATTATTCAGCACATATTCAACACACACCATACCAACAGCTCTTCATATCTGCTGACACATGTGACTGACAGTAATTTACAATCAATTAACAGAGAAGTTATAATGTATAAATCATGTTGACTCACTCTTATTTTCTCCACTTTGCTATGAGAGTCCATCAAGAGAGCAGATAGCTTCTCTCCATCCAGATCTCCTAATTTATCTTCACTCAGATCCAGTTCTGTCAGTAATAATGGACTTTTACCCAGAACTTTAGTGAGATGGTCACATGCTTCCTGTGCAGATTGACTTTTCAGAAACCTACAGGAAGTAGAAGATAATTTTAGATGAGTTAGTTTTACAATTGTGAAAATGCTGTTGATCCACACACATAATAAAGCATGTGAAGTGGATAACTATAATGTTTGGCGAAATACCACAAGTGCTTGGGAGCACTTTGACTTGGCGCAGTAATATCATCACTCCGGAGAGGGAGAGGATTTTTCACGAGTGATGATATTACTACACCGAGTCGAAGTGCTCCCAAGCACTTGCTATGGCATTCCGCCAAACATTATAGTTATCCACCAAAAGCACAACGTTTTATTTTGTGTCACCATTCTTGGTCGAGTTACTCTACTCGTGTAACTGTATTTAAATAGGGAAACCAAGGAAGTGTTTGGTCGCTTCTCTGCTTGGATACTAATTAATTAACTGCGCTAAGTGCTAACAAAGTTTTGCCACAAGACAGAGCAATTTAGTCCACACACTGAGACGAGAGAGGTGTCTATCAACTCCTCTTAGTTTAGGGAATAACATTGTTTAATATGAAATAATGGTGAAGTATTCCCTTTAATACACTGTATTTATGTGTTGTTCTAGCATATTATATATGATGTTTTATTGATTATTGACATTGCAGCATTGTTGGAGAGAAGTTAATGTTTCAAAGTAAAGTTTCTAAATCACCTGATGATCTTTAATGTACAGCGTTCGTCCTTTAGTAAATCACTAAGCTCCTTCACTCCTTTAATTTGTAGAAAACACTCACCTCAGTGTTTTCAGTGAACACTTCTGATCCTGTAGTAGATCATCGAGCTCCTTCACTCCTGATTGTCCAGGATCATTTCCTGTGAGATCCAGCTCTATCAGGTGTGAAGGGTTTGATCTCAGAGCTGAAGCCAGAGCTTTATAACCTTCTTCTGTGATACTGCAGTCTGAAAGTCTACAGAAAAACAGAAGAAAAACAAACAGTTGTTGTTATTCCTTTTGGAGACAAAGATTATCATATCACTAATGGGATTTATGAATGGCTTCTGACAAATTATGAAAAAAATTTTGCCATAGAAAATATTGGCAAAATCTCTGTTAGATATAAATAAAATATATATGCATTAACCAAAACCTTATTAAATTAAATATTTTTAATAACCCAATCTTATTAAATTAATAGTTCCATCATTTTAATATGATACATTCCATAATTTTGTGATTTTGTCCTCATGTTGTTTAAATTTTTCATTTTCTTCACTAAACACAAAAAGAGATGTTTAAACAGAATATTAGCCTCAGTCATAGTGTACATTTAAAAAGTGGTAAAACTTCATCTAATTAAATAAACCGTCATAAATGTAAATAAACATGCAGAAATGGAGATGACTGTTAATACACACTTCAGTTTCTTCAATCTGCATTGTGTATTTTCCAACAGAACACAGTATCTTCTTTATTCCAGAGTTTCTGAGTTTATTCTCACTCAGATCCAGCTCTATCAGGTTTGAAGGGTTTGAATTAAATGCTGAAGTCAGAGCAGCACAACCTTCTGCTGTAATACTGGTATTATTCAGCCTGAAGAGAAACAAAACAAAGACACTGAAACATTCTTCATTTATTTCTGCCACAATTCACAATACAGTAACAGAAAGATACATTTATATGATAGATCAACTAATCTCAATCCTCAAAAACTCTAAAGAGCAATGACAGTCTTTTATTAGACTTCAAAAATGTAATATAAATATTATTTTGTAAAGTATAAAATAATGTAAAATACTCACATCAGTGTGTTGAGTTTACAGTGTTTATCCTGCAGGAGAGCAGCGATCTGATTCACTCGTGTGTCTCCTAGTTCATGTCCACTCAGATTCAGTTCTCTCAGGAGTAACGGGTTATTACCCACAATTCCTCTCACATACTGACAGGCTTCATCTGCAGCAGGACTCAAAAACCTGCAGAAGGAAAGATGAAACAGGTTCAAAATCAACTAAACTTAGTGTAATCAGTTTGTTTAATTTACCTTGAAATAATTTTATTATAAAAACCTGCACAATTTGTTGTTCAATCAAAGTTAGTGAAATAATGTTTCTATGAAAAATTCACCCGCATATAATTTGTAATATTATTTCATCACATCTCACCTCAGTGTTTTCAGTGAACACTTCTGATCCTGTAGTAGATCATCGAGCTCCTTCACTCCTGATTGTCCAGGATCATTTCCTGTGAGATCCAGCTCTATCAGGTGTGAAGGGTTTGATCTCAGAGCTGAAGCCAGAGCTTTATAACCTTCTTCTGTGATACTGCAGTCTGAAAGTCTAGAACAGAATAATCAGTTACTCCACAAATGTCCTGAACAATTTTAATCCATACAAAAAGGATAGCTAAATATGAAAGCAAACAACAGGCCCAAAGACCTTTAAAGGTCCCCTAACATGAAATTTTCATTTTCTGAGGTTTTTTAACATTAATATGAGTTCCCCTAGACTGTATTTGGTCCCCTCGTGTCTAGAATTTTCAATCGGTGTAAATCGAAGCTTTGGCTATTTTTCTCTTCTCTGCATCTGTCTGCATCTCAGACGCGCTGATCTAGAATCTCCCCCTATATAACGTCATATAGGGGAAAGGTTACTCCCCTTTCTCTGCTTTGCCCGCCCAGAGACCGACCATGAGAAAACGAGCTGAACAGGACGTACGAACACGCGCAGGCGCGGTTTTATTTTTTCCTCGAGAAATATCATGGCTTGCAAACGAGCGAAGCATGGCAGTTGCTCAGTGTTCGGATGTACAAATGAACACAAAAGTATTTTTTAGTTCCTTCACCCGCGCCTCTGAAGAAACAATGGGTTAATTTTATTTTCTCTGGAAATGCGCCGACTCAACTCCCAAAGTTTTGTAAGGTCCAACAGGCAGGAGACAGGTTAGTTAATCTTTCTCTCAAAATCGTTTGATACTGTTTATGCATCAGTAAGTCAAGCCAGACTATTATCAACTTCACATCGTTTCTTTGAGTAGGATGAAAATAATTTTATTTAAGGAAAGTGTTTAGCAGGATTGATATTCTAAACGGTAAGCACGCGCTGCTTTGTTTACGTTATGTGTAACTTATCTGCAGCGGCAGCGTCGGTTTTCCTTTTGAATGACGAATACAGACTAATATATCTGCAGAAATAGACAGTTGGCTTATTAAACGCAGGCGCAGAAAGCACATTATAGCGGACAGTAAGCACGCGCTGCTTTGTTTACGTTATGTGATGTCTGCAGCGGCAGCGTCGGTTTTCCTTTTTGAATGACGAATATAGACTAATATATCTGCAGAAATAGACAGTTGGCTCATTAAATGCAGGCGCAGAAGGCACATTAGGCTATGGAGCGGACGAGTTCCGGGCTTTAGAGAGAACAGAAACTGCGTTACATTGCACAACGAAGCTCTTATACTGTACATCATTGTGTCTGCATTGGTGAAAGCAGAGAGTGCAGAAACTGCGTTATACAATAAGATCTTCATTCTCGCGATCGACAGACTGTCCTCTGCTTGCTCAATCTCATCACAGCAACATTTTATGTGATGAGAATCTAAATACTTCAAAAACTTCTCACGAATCCGTAATCTCGATATCTGTACTATTAGTAAAAACGTATAATAGCTGTAGTAAAACGTATTCAAGATAGTTTCACATGTAATATGTAGCTATTTCATATGCAAAGCATGTCAGCCAATCACAGCAGTGGGCGGTTACATTGAATCCCACAGCAGACACGCCCCTTCAAACAGAGCGTTCTAAGCAGAGGCTAAAATCAGGCTAGGAAAAATGCCTTTTATTTCTAAATTATGACTATTTTTGATCTAAAAAACATACTAACATTATAAGGGCAACCCAGGAAACATTATAAAATAATACAAAAAACCCATGTCAGGGGACCTTTAATATATAGGGCCCTATTTTAACGATCTGAAACGCAAGTATCAAGCGCGAAGCGCAAGTAACTTTGTGGGCGGATTTCGGCGCTGTTGCTATTTAACCAGCGGGATAAATGACTCTTGCGCCCAACGCAAGTTTTAAAAGGGGTTGGTCTGAAGTAGCTTCATTATTCATAGGTGTGGTTTTGGCGTAACGGAAACAAACCAATCAGAGCGTCATATCACATTCCCTTTAAGAGCGTGATGAACGAGGTGCACTTGTTCCATGGCGCAATACTATTATAACGGTGCATTTACCAGGCGCGCTTCAGATGTTCTCGTCAGGGCCGTAAAAGAAAGAGAAACTGACATTGGGGACGGGACAAACACACCCAAATTAGCTTTGGTTAAACATGTATATGATAATTTGGGTAAATGTGTAAGCTTTATGCCTATTTTTCCCATCGTCATGGACACAACAATGATTTCCCTCATGTTTATATATTTTTCCTTATAATAATGTATCATTTGCAAAAAGTAAAATGCATCTGTGTGGATGAGAGAATCATCTACAGTGTATGTGCGTTGTTCACACTCTGTATTATGGCCAAGCATGCACGCTTAAAATAGCATCTGAATGTACGCTCAACGCGCCACTGACTTTAGACCAGGTGTTTTCTGGTCAGTGGCTCAATTGTTTTCTGGAACTGCAAAATACCACCAGGGATTGTTTGCGCCGAAACACACCCCCTTTTCTGCGCAGACCCGCCCAGGGAGCGCAAGTTCATTCCCTAGTTTACTGACGTGCGTCTGTGGAGGGAAAAGCCCGCTTTGTGCAAAATAGGAATGATAAATGCGTCGGTGTATGAAGTCAATTGCGCCGTGTGCAAGATAGGGCCCATAGTCATCAACTAACCTGAGTCTCTCCAGTTTACAATTCTCTTTCAGTCCATCAGAGACCAGCTTCACTCCTGAATCCTGCAGATCATTATTGCTCAGGTCAAGATCCTTCAGGTTTCTGTCTGAAGGAAGAGCTGAAGCCAGTGCTTGAACAGCTTTCCTTTGTTAGATCACACTTACTGAGCCTACAAATAATACAAAATGTTATCAAATGCATCATATTCCTGTGGTTTCTGTGTTGTTGAGTGTATCTGATGGTGAACTGTACTCACTTGAGTATCTTCAGCTCACACACAGGCTTCTTCAGTCCCTCACAGATCTGTTTGACTCCTGAGTCCAGCAGACGGCTGTTGTTCAGGTTCAGCTCTTTCAGGACGGTATTTAGAGGAGAGAACAGTAGCTAGAACTGAACAGCTTTTCTGTGTCTGATCACAATTATTCAGCCTAAACACAGAAACACCATAATCTATTATTCAGCACATATTCAACACACACCATACCAACAGCTCTTCATATCTGCTCACACATGTGACTGACAGTAATTTACAATCAATTAACAGAGAAGTTATAATGTATAAATCATGTTGACTCACTTTATTTTCTCCCACTTTGCTATGAGAGTCCATCAAGAGAGCAGAGAGCTTCTCTCCATCCAGATCTCCTAATTTATCTTCACTCAGATCCAGTTCTGTCAGTAATAATGGACTTTTACCCAGAACTTTAGTGAGATGGTCACATGCTTCCTGTGCAGATTGACTTTTCAGAAACCTACAGGAAGTAGAAGATAATTTTAGATGAGTTAGTTTTACAATTGTGAAAATGCTGTTGATCCACACACATAATAAAGCATGTGAAGTGGATAACTATGATGTTTGGCGACACAAGTGCTCGGGAGCACTTTGACTTGGCGCAGTAATATCATCACTCCGGAGAGGGAGAGGATTTTTCACGAGTGATGATATTACTACACCAAGTCGAAGTGCTCCCAAGCACTTGCTATGGTATTCCGCCAAACATTATAGTTATCCACCAAAAGCACAACGTTTTATTTTGTGTCACCATTCTTGGTTGAGTTACTCTACTCGTGTAACTGTATTTAAATAGGGAAACCAAGGAAGTGTTTGGTCGCTTCTCTGCTTGGATACTAATTAATTAACTGCGCTAAGTGCTAACAAAGTTTTGCCACAAGACAGAGCAATTTAGTCCACACACTGAGACGAGGAGGTGTCTGTCAACTCCTCTTTAGTTTAGGGAATAACATTGTTTAATATGAAATAATGGTGAAGTATCCCTTTAATACACTGTATTTATGTGTTGTTCTAGCATATTATATATGATGTTTTATTGATTATTGACATTGCAGCATTGTTGGAGAGAAGTTAATGTTTACAAAGTAAAGTTTCTAAATCACATGATGGTCTTTAATGTACAGCGCCTCAATCCTTTAGCAAATCACTAAGCTCCTTTGCGCTCCTTTAATTTGTAGTAAAC
>JAQIUQ010004644.1:82500-265467 GCA_030378365.1 Hybognathus amarus | reverse complement strand
TAATATCTGGTTCAAATCATAATTATGGTTATTGTCTCGTTTATCACCTGATGGTCTTTAATGCACAGCGATCATCCTGTAGTCATGGATCATCGAGCTCCTTCACTCCTAATTGTCCAGGATCATTTCCTGTGAGATCCAGCTCTATCAGGTGTGAAGGGTTTGATCTCAGAGCTGAAGCCAGAGCTTTATAACCTTCTTCTGTGATACTGCAGTCTGAAAGTCTGTGTATGAAAGAAGCTGTTCAGCACTAAGTGATCTACACTACATGAGTAAAACACATGCATAAAGTGAGATGACATTATTTAAATCATAAAAAAACACTAATAGTTATTATATATATATATATATATTTTTTTTATTTATTTTTTTTTTTAAGCATTGCCAAATTAAAAATTTGGTGTGAAAATGTCTCAATATTTTATTTTAATATTAGCACAAATCTGACCCCACAGAAAAACAACAGATTAAATAGACATTTACACACAAAAAGTACAAAAACATGCAGAAATGTAGATGAATATTAATACACACCTCAGTTTCTCCAATCTGCATTGTGTATTTGCCAACAGAACACAGATCTTCTTTTATTCCAGAGTTTCTGAGTTTATTCTCACTCAGATCCAGCTCTATCAGGTTTGAAGGGTTTGAATTAAACGCTGAAGTCAGAGCAGCACAACCTTCTGCTGTAATACTGGTATTATTCAGCCTGAAGAGAAACAAAACAAAGATTTTTTTTATTATTCATTCTTCAGTTTATTTCTAATTCCAACCCTTTTTTAAATGTATTGGGGTATGTTTACACAACAAAGATATGCTTAAAACAGAGAAGTTTTCCACATACAGATGACACCAATGTCAAAATGATCCCCATTCACACGGATCCATGAAAACACTGTATTCTGCTGCCAGGCCATTAAGTGGCGATGAAACACTATAGACAGAACAAGTAATGCACATGGACGTGACATCATAGTCTTCATAAATTTTTGTTTAGTTGTTTACACAGAGACGTCTTCAGAAACTTGCACTTTGAAACCCATTTTCAAAGCTTTACGTTCTGTTTCATTCTTACTGACCGCCAGAGGCAGTGTAAACACTATGGATTATTTTTCTAACTCGTTAGTTTAGATCATATTTACATATAAAATGTATGACAAATAAGGGCGGTTAAATTTGATTGACAGCTGAGAGCGGGCTGCGGCAGTGAATTTGACGACTCGGCCATGATCTGACACAACACATCATACCACCTCTGTATCCCTTCTGGACATTTGCATTTTGTATTTCTCAAGATTTTCCAGTATGGCGCCGCCCGTACCTCCCATAAACAGCCTCAAACCCGTTCTTCAGAGAGTCTATGACGCTTTGTCCATATTTTTTACAATCTATGTCTGTAACACTCTGTGCCTCTCGGTGCTATCCAGTGGCTTGTGTTTTCCACGCCTGTGAGTTGACGGTCTCCCGTGACTCTATTTATAGTGTTTTTTGCATTTTTTACTTTTGTCCCTTGGTTCTATCGGCGGCCATTTTAGACATTTTTATATTTTTCTTGTGATATTTGTTGGTATTACCTGTTCTCCAGAGGTAATCGTTATATTTTATTTTTATTATTTTTCATCCCGCTTAACTTAACTTTACAGTGCTATCCGAGGGTGTTATTCACGAGTAACTATAGCTCACGGCTCGATCGCCACTGGTTTTACACTGACTTGTAAGCTGTGCCCTAATAATCTTCTCCCTGATGACGGTCATGACATCTGCCCGGTTAATATTTGGGTATTCAACATCTGCGAGAGGCTCTCAGCGGACCCGTGCGTGCACTGTAGCCTTTTGCCTATGTCGGAACAAAGGCTCCGTCTTGCCGAATTAGACCCTAATTCAACAGTTAAACTTAGGCGGTTAGATGGACCGACTCGGAAGTGCAGGGCGTCGGTGGCAGCTGGTGCTCTTCTCCCAGCTAAGGCGGCTAAATCGCGAGGTGATGAACATTCACATGTTGAGAAAGGTTCACATTCTATGACGGTGTTGATGCTTTCTTCGGAAATAGCAGAGCTGAAACGCCTGCTTCACTTGCTTCAGCCTGTCACATCCAAGTATGCTGCACAAGCCCTCAAAAGTGAAGCCGAAACACTCGATCACCCCCAGTGACAGGTCCTAGTATAGGTCATAAACCGCGCCTCCCCATGTTATTCAACGGGACGTGAGACCAACCAACAATTAAATTGCACTTCACAAATCCTTTATCCAAATATAGTTTCTGTCATTTATTGCAGTTTCTATCACGTTGATTCAAGAGTTTGTTTTAAAAATAACTTTGTTTTTAGTTAGTTATGTGATGCTATAAAAACGGTGCTGTGACATCATGATTGACAGCTGTGATTGACAGGTTCTCTGTGCGAAGTAGTCACTGATGCACCAACAGACTTTTTTCATAATGTTGACTGTGGTTAGTAGTTGTATTTACTTAATGAGGTAATGCAATCAGCGGACATCATTGGAGAAGAACAGAGCAAACAGAGAGGGCACTTGATAGAAGTGCGGGGCGTGTGCTTGCGTTTCTCTGGTTTGATCCAGCAAGAATGTGAGGCGCGGCCTTGATTTCGCGGCTTTACTTTCTGCTCACGACTCCGCTTGTCTGGTCCCGAAACGCAGAGTGCGCAGACTCAAGTTCAAGATGTCAGTGCCATATTGGGACACTGGAGGCTTCAGTTCTCTCTGATGGAAAAGAGGGAAGGGGCGTCGTCCATCTTTTTTTACAGTCTATGGTCACATCTAACGTTACTACACCTGTGAGAATGACACAGGAGGATAAGAATGTTCAGAATCAAGGAGCTGGGGAAGAGTCGCTTGATTCCCTTGTTTTTCTCATCATTCAGAGTTCGATTTGCTTTCTACAAGTGCTTCAGATTCCTTTTTCCTTTTTCATGATCATGGGGATACTATGGATGTTGCTGCGCCACCATCACCTCAAGCGGTTTTCATTGGTTACCCAGCAGCGGAGGGGTCTAGTGGGGGATCAGTTCAGTCATCTGGACAAGCCCAGTCCTCCTCCAATGATACTTTGGCTGTGCTTCGAATGACAGCTGCTCGTCTAGGACTTGATGAGTCACCTGTCCAATCTGCCCAAACGAATGTGTTTTTCAGACAGACCACAGCTGCAACTTCTTTTGCCATGCCACCATGTAAGGATTTTGTAGCTGAATTCTCAAATGCTCTCACTGGTTCTGGTCCGCCGAAGCGGCGCTCTAAGATTGCTCGAACGCTAGCATCTATGGCTGAAGCAGATTCTATCAGAGTGGGTCGTGCTCCGGAAATAGAGCAGCCTGTGGCGGCTTTGGTGGTGTCTCCTAATGAGGCTCTACGAGGGAATGTGCGATGTCCCAGTGCGCAATGCGGACGTACGGATTCCTTGCTAAAAAAGGCATACGAGTCTGTTGCCTACATTACTCGAGCAGAAAACACAATCTGCCAGTTACTTCTTGCTGCCACCAGTACGCTAGAACCTGCTAATGTGGATCCATCTATTTCACAATTCCTGCAAACTACCCTGTTGGCAACAGGCCATGTGACCCGCGAGCTGGGTAGTCTTACAGCCACGCTTCTGGCAGCCCGCCGCCAAGTGTGGCTTGCCCAAGCACGACTGCCGGAGGACTGTAAGAAAACCTTGAGAGATCGTCCATTTGTTCCCGGCATCTTTTTGGTCCAAATGTTCCGGAACTGTTGGAAAAGAGGGTAAAGCTGTCTGAAGCCACTCGTCAACTGACACAGGTGCAGCGCAACCCTACCTTTAGGATGCCAGCGGTTCAGACCCGACATCACTATGCAACATCGGAGCAAGCGTTTCTGCCGGCACTCTACACCTCAGTCACAGCCCCCACAAAGACCTTGTGTTCCTAAAGATGCAAGAGTTTTTCGCCCACCTCAACGTCAGTTCCCGGGAGGACACCTACAGGCGCTGGACACCAATCCAGGCCACAGAACATATCAACCTGCTGGAACTAAGGGCAGTGTTCTTGGCTCTAAAGAACTTCATGTCGGTTCAGGCAGGCAACCTCTTTGTTCTGCATCTCAGGAACTCGATAATGCCGCTCAGAGGGCAAAAGTTCAGAACTCTGTTCTAAGGGGATGATCCTGTAGCACTAACTTTCCTCTGGACCTGTTTTTTGTATAACTCCCCTGGTTGAGCCTGACTTCTCCTGGAAATCTTGCTTGCCACTTTGACCAGACTACCAAGTCTGTTTTTATTTGTCAGGAAGAGGCTACCAAACCAAGCAGAAATGCAGAAAGATAAAACCGATTCAATGGAAGCAAGATAAAACAGAGTCATCATTTCTGAAGAAACATTAAAACTATTCATTTTCCTAAGAAAATAGCCAACATTCTTTGTTGAAATTTCTTTGAGACAGCGTCGACCAACGGTTCAAAACACTATTTATTATCTAAAATAACTCCAAGATATTTGTATGTCTCAACGGGCTCAATATCCGTGCCCTTAATAACCGTGACTGTAGAGGGAGGTGGTGTCCTACGAAAGTCGATGACCATATCCTTGGTCTTACAGATACACATCTGCTGTAAAAAAGAACGATAACAACGATAACAGAATCATCCGCAAACTTAAGTATATATCTATCTTGGTACAAACTGCGACACTGGTTTGTGTACAGGATGTACAGGAGAGGAGACAGACAGCAACCTTGGGGAGAACCAGTAGATGTAAAAGTGACTTCAGATAGGGTGCTGTTTGCCCTCACCCGCTGGGATCTATCTGTTAAAAAATCCAATACCCAGCCTACCAAATTCAAATCCAGGTTAAACTCCGTAACCAGTCTCTTCAGCGAGCAAAAGGGGCTGAATAGTGTTAAAAGCAGAAGTGAAATCAACAAATAAAAGTCTGGCATGAGTTTTTTCTCTATCCAGGTGGCTAAAAATAAAGTGCAAAAGTGTGATCACAGCATCCTCCACACCCCTACCAGACCTATATGCAAACTGCAGTGGATCCAGCTGATCTCCAACCTGCAGAAAACAGCCTCTTTAATAATTTTCTCAAAGCTTTTCATGACCAATGAGGTCAAGGCTACAGGTCTAAAATCATTCAAAGATTTTGGGGAGCTGCACTTGGCTATAGGCACAATAATAGAATGCTTCCAACTTCTAGGAACTCTTTGTTGTGATAGGGACAAATTAAAAATGCACTGAAAGATATTACAGAGTTGATCTGCACATGTTCTTAAAGAGCCCCTATCATAGCATTTAAAATGTTCCTATTTTTATTTTAGGAGTTCCCAAAAACAGTTTAACATGCATGCAAGAATAAAAAAAACTTTATTTGTCTTATAATATGCATTTATTTTTAACTGATTTGCTCACCGACTCCCAAATGATTCGTACAACGACTCATTTTTCCAAACCACTCCTTTGTGTGACACTAATCGGCGGTGATTGGTCAGATAACAGACCCAGTCAGTTATTGTTTGTTAGCATAACGCATAAACATATTGATAAAGCACTGCAGTACTACAAGACGCTCTATTCTTTATGACAACTCCAATAACAGCGACAAACATTTCACATATTTAAAAAAAATTTACATTGGAGACCTAAGCTGCGCTGAGCGTAACTTACACACACGCATGCGTGCTCATGCGCGCACGTACATATTCCCTCCTCGCGCCCGACGCTACAAAACCGTTCAAAACCCATAAAAGCAACAATTATTAATAATACTTACAGGTTGTGATTCATAGGAGGAAGCTGATCCATATACACTGGGTAAGTAAGATACTGAGCCCTCCTTCAGGAACAACCGCTTGCGAATCCACATTTGAATTCATTGATGTTTTTGAACTATTCGTCATTAAAATGATGAGAACACAATCGGGCTATACTGTTGAGGTCTCGTTGCAAATATGAACTCTAACCACCGATTCTTCACATGCTCGTCCCTGGTAAATGAAAACAAAGTGGCTGCACTATCTTTGCATTGTAGAAAACAGCATCTTCTCGACATGATGCTATGATGAAGTATTTGAATTGTGTACACTTCCGTCTGTGCGCGCAGTAACTGGGCGCGGCCAGTATGTATCTACGTCACGATGTAACAGCTAATGACTCGTTTCAAAAACAATTAATTTCATAGACTCAGAGTCGACTCTCACTTTGAAAGACAATAACTTTATATACGGTGCACTTTCTGATCTAAATCTTTGCAGGATGTTTTCATTCCCTTAGAGCTATATTCCACACCATATGAACAGTCATTTTCAAAAATCCATGATAGGGGCTCTTTAATAATTGCCCACAAATCTTCTGTGGCCCCAGACTTTTTGATCTGGTGCGCCTGAATATGTTAGCCACAGTCCTACTGTCAATAGTAATTGATGGAGCCTCCTGTGTGATAGCCCTAAAACCCTCAATTTCATCATCAAAATCCAAATTATTAAATCGAGAATAAAATACATTGAATTCATCAGCCAAATGTTTATCAGATGAAAAACCATCCAGAGCAACTCTATTAGCTTTATAATTAGACCCAATCAGTGTCTTCATACCACTCCAGGTTTACTTTAAATTATTACTTCTCAGATCTGCTTAAATTTTTTCCTTATACCTTAATTTAGCTTTTTTAATTTCAGCTAATCTCTAATCTCTTTTTTCACAGCCCTCTCAGCATATACATCACCTTCATTAAAAACAGTTTTTCGCTTGATTAGCAAATCCTTAGTGTCCTTAGAGAACCACTGTTTGTTGTTTGGAAACACCTTGACTTCCTTACTCGGGAGAACAGAGTCTTTACAAAAAGAGATGTAACTACAGACAACGTCAGTAAGTTCATCAATATCAGAACAGGAGTCCTGAAACACTGTCCAATCTGTGCACTCAAAGCAGGCTTGTAGCGCTGAAGAGCTATCCTCTGTCCAGACCTTCACCTGTTTTCTGACAGGTTTCTCCCTCCTCAACAATGAGGTGTAGGTGGGTAGGAGGTGGACAGAATCGTGGTCAGAGGAACCCCGCGCTGGCCCCGCCTTGGATGTATATGCCCCTTTAATGGAGCCGTAGCACAGGAGCACCAGGGGAAATAGATTGAAGTTTGTTTACGGGTTTAAAAACAATATCCACGGGATCAATATTCCAGGGATCAAGTACATCCAGGAGAATGGAGGCTTCAGATGTAGTGCAGGAGATCTGGCTACGATTTGGAAGAGCAGAAGTGGATCTGCTGTGGGGCGCCATTGCCAATAATTGAATCGAAATGATAAAAAAATAGAAAACCTTCGCGGCACAGAGGATTTTTTTTACTGCTCGTGCCGCCCCCCATGTGACATGAAGAAATGCTGCCCCGGGCGACTGCCCCGATTCGCCCGTGCCTAAAACCGCCACTGCGCTGCGATGACTTCTTCAGAAACATCTTTATTCATCTGCATATTGCACGATGACTGCTTAATAATGTGGAACAAACTCTTTAAGAAATGTTACGATTTACCCAAGACAACGTGGCAAACTAGCCTACTATAAAACTTTAAAACTATTGAACAACTAAAAATATACGAGGAATAAGACAAACACTTTCTTTGAAAAACTAAAATATTAATGTTTATTTTACTGAAATCCTACAGATAAATCACTTGCATAAGAATTTGGAACACAATGTATTTGAGCTACACTATAGCTAAAGTTCAAATTGCAACAAACTATTTAATTCTTCCGGATTGAAAAGCAAAGATGAAGTAAAGTCACAGAATGTGAGGTAGAAGTGTGCCTTCGGAGAGTGTGATTGGCTGCTGGCACGATTCTACGTCAGCTGACCCCAGGCTGAACTCTGGATTGAACAAGCTCTTTCTCATGAATAAATGCAATCACTGCTCTCTATTACGTATGAGATCACTTTACAGCAGAGAATTTATGCAACATGCGAATTAGAGCGGTTTCTGCGCGGAAGTGCTACGATGAGTTCAAGAACGCTAGCAATGCGGATAATATCGTTCATTTACGGATCAGAGCAAGCGTGCAATTTTATATGAACATATTTCATATACTCTAGTGCTCTAGAGTAAATTAAACGAGCACCGTATATACGCACGTCTTCTTCAAATCAAACAAGTGCAAATAAGGACACTGATACAGCAATATGTCTGATCATGAACGATTAAAAACAAATATGCTTTTTGTGTTAAATTGACCCTTTGCTAAGCCCCGCCCTCCCTAGTTACTGTTGCTACGCCTGTCAAGCTTTCACGCCTGACACGTCTATTTCAGTGTGTAAGCACCGGTGTCAGACATTCCCAAAGAGAAAATTACTCATTTTTGGTGAACGTGAAATATCTGAGAGAGCCAGGCTAGAGGGACTACAGTATGCATTCAAGGGATATATTCAAGACATAATATGCAATCGAGTAGAGAATAATTTCATAAAAATTGAAGCTAAAGCCTATCGTCCCAGCGCAAGCAGTCGCCGTCTCATACGCTGAACGTTCAACTGGGAAACACAAATTGAGGAACAGCTGTGTTTGTGCACAGCAGGGTAAGTGAATGTGAAAATAATCTAATATTTATAAATCAAACTGCTTATCCATAAATCTTGTGGAATAACACTAACACAGAGAAAGCCACGATCAGATTGGGTTAAAGTTACTCACTCCACTCCTGCAATAAGAGCTCTCTATCAAATGAAGAATTTAAAGGTCAGGACATATTAGCTGATGATACTTAATTTAATGTGGGATACTTTAATTCAAAGTATAACTGTGTAAATCACTCACATCAGTGTGTTGTGTTTACAGTGTTTATCCTGCAGGAGAGCAGCGATCTGATTCACTCGTGTGTCTCCTAGTTCACGTCCACTCAGATTCAGTTCTCTCAGGAGTAACGGGTTATTACCCACAATTCCTCTCACAAACTGACAGGCTTCATCTGCAGCAGGACCCAAAAACCTACAGAAGGGAAGATGAAACGGGTTTAAAATCAACTAAACTTAGTGTAATCAGTTCGTTTCATTTTGCTTGAAATAATTTTTAATATAATAACCTGCACAATTTGTTGTTCAATCAAAGTTAGTGAAATAATGTTTCTATGAATAATTAACCCGCATATAATTTGTTATATTATTTCATCACGTCTCACCTCAGTGTTTTCAGTGAACGACTAACTGATCCTTTAGTAGATCAATGAGCTTCTTCCACTCCTGATTGTCCAGGATCATTTCCTGTGAGATCCAGCTCTATCAGGTGTGAAGGGTTTGATCTCAGAGCTGAAGCCAGAGCTTTATAACCTTCTTCTGTGATACTGCAGTCTGAAAGGCTAAGGATAGGACATTTATTTATAATACAATTTATTTTATTATTAATATTACTGCAAAAAAGACTTCAGTACAGTATTATTTTAAAGGGGTAAAAAGCATTTTTTTTTAAAGTGGTATAATGTTTGACATCGCAGGTTGACTGCAGTACTGCAGAAATACTCAGAACATATAAAATCTTAAGCAACAGACAAAGCAATAGTGACTCAGACATTGCTATTCACACTTGTGTGTTGCGACATTACTCTCAAAAGATCAATAATTTTTTTATTTATCAGTTCACAGCCCCTTTAACTTTGAACGAAAGTTAAATGTTATTTAAACAAACAATCTCACCTGAGTTTCTTCAGTGTACAGTTCTTGTTTTCTAATCCGTTCTGGAGTTTCTTCACTCCTGAATCCTGCAGATTATTGTTGCTGATGTCAAGCTCTTTCAGACTGGAGTTTGATCTCAGGACTGTAGCGAGAGCTGAACAGCTTTCCTCTGTTAGATCACACTTACGCAGCCTAAAATGATGAACAGAAGACGGAGAATTTACAAATTCAAAGGACTTGATGCCAACATGTTTTTGTCATCAAATGTCTTTAAGATGCTTTAAATCTACAGTAACATATGAACACAATACTCACATCAGTGTGTTGAGTTTACAGTGTTTATCCTGCAGTAGAGCAGCGATCTGATTCACTCGTGTGTCTCCTAGTTCATGTCCACTCAGATTCAGCTCTCTCAGGAGTAACGGGTTATTACTCACAATTCCTCTCAGATACTGACAGGCTTCCTCTGCAGCAGGACTTTGTAACAACCTGGACAAAGTAGAAGTATGCTGACATTACTTGCTACTAATGATGTGCAAGACGGTACAGCTGCTACTAGTCGACACTGTATAACATGATAAGTCCTAACGCAATGCAAGCGTAACTGCATATTTATTACCTTTATTAGCAGCATTAATTATGTGATTCAAATATTTGATTAATTGTTTCAAATGGATCATATGTATGACCAAGTCTTTAGGGGGTTTCTTAGGGTGTACTCACACTAGGCACGGTTGCCATGAACCGGGCCTGAGTACGATTGTCCCCCCTCCCCCTCACCCTCTGGCCTGCACTCACATAGGGTTTCAGCATTCGTGCCAGAGCACACTTACGTCATTATGGAGCGACGGTTTCGGGATAAACAAGAAGAGCGCGCTCTCGAACGGAACACAATGAAGTCCATCGCTCTGTTTTTTTTTTGTGGATAATTTTGTGTCGTTTGGTCCACTGCCCTCTCACAGCCTGTTGTTAAACAGATGTGTCGCGAAATTTTCACGAAATCGTGCTGCTCGTATGAGGAGGTTTGAACGTCACGTGTCCTGTTCCGTACTCCAGCGCGGTTAGCGCTCACACTGCATACGACCGCGCCAAGTCCAACTGAACCGTGCTCTGGCCCACCTCTTCCAAGCGGGCCAGGGCCGGCCAATCGAGCCGCGCCTGGGCACGGTTCGGAGCACTCACACTAGTCAAACGAACCGCGCTTTGGTGGTCAAACGCACTCGGGCACGGTTCAAACTGGCTAGTGTGAGTACACCCTTACTTTAGACTAGTCGAGTCGTTTACAAAACTTCCATTTACAGGTGAAACTCAAAAAATTTGAATATTGTGCAAAAGTTCATTTATTTCAGTAATTCAACTTCAAAGGTGAAACTAATATATTATATAGACTCATTACATGCAAAGTGAGATATTTCAAGCCTTTATTTGTTTAAGCCTTAATAATTATTTGTGAATTATTGAAACAATCTTCCCATTTTTTGAGTTTCACATGTAAATGACTGTCAAATTAGTCAAAGCACACATCCCTAACAAACCCGCTATAGTGATATATGCTAAAAATGTTGTCTACAGTCATTTCAAAGGTTTTATAATTGTTTTTCGACAGTAAAATTAATGTAAAATTCCACCTAAAATACTTTTAGGACTTTTGAATGTTATTATTTTAACAGTACTCACCTCAGTGTTTTCAGTGAACACTTCTGATCCTGTAGTAGATCATCGAGCTCCTTCACTCCTGATTGTCCAGGATCATTTCCTGTGAGATCCAGCTCTATCAGGTGTGAAGGGTTTGATCTCAGAGCTGAAGCCAGAGCTTTATAACCTTCTTCTCTGATACTGCAGTCTGAAAGTCTAGAAGACATTTATATATATATTTTATATAATTTTTTTTCAAGAATTTTCATTTAGGTAAAATGTACTCACTTGAGTATCTTCAGCTCACACACAGTTTTCTTTAGTCCCTCACAGATCTCTTTGACTCCTGAGTTCAGCAGACGGCTGTTGTTCAGGTTCAGCTCTTTCAGGACGGTTTTAGAGGAGAGAACAGTAGCTAGAACTGAACAGCTTTTCTGTGTCTGATTACAATTATTCAGCCTAAACACAGAAACACCATAATCTATTATTCAGAACATATTCAACACACATTAGATCATATGCTCACATATATGTAACTGACAGTATTTAATCAATTAATAATAATCAATTAACAGAGAAGTTATAATGTATAAATCATGTTGACTCACTTTATTTTCTCCACTTTGCTATGAGAGTCCATCAAGAGAGCAGAGAGCTTCTCTCCATTCAGATCTCCTAATTTATCTTCACTCAGATCCAGTTCTGTCAGTAATAATGGACTTTTACCCAGAACTTTAGTGAGATACTCACACGCTTCCTGTGCAGCAGCACTTTTCAAAAACCTACAGGAAGTAGAAGAGAATTTTAGATTAGATACTTTGTTATAATTTTATCAGTTTTGCTGCTCCCATCCTGCTTATGAGTGTAGTTATAAATCAAATATAGAAAAAAACATTCCCAATGGTATGTTTCATAGTTTGTGTATGAGTGTGATGTAGGGTTGTGAACTCGAAAAACCAATTCCAATTTTGGTCAGGAATCAGATATTTGTAAGAATTTAAATTCTTCTTTCAATTCATTTCTGTGGATTTTAATGTGATTTTAAACCATTCAAACTTACTAAAGTACGTTTGTAACTGAATGTGCTGAATAATAGATTTGAATAAATGGTCACTAAATTTAAATAAAATGAAATTTATGGTATTTAGAAATAAGGAGTTAAATAATGAGATCAAGATTACTATTAATGAAAATGCATTAGAAAGAGTAAATCATATAAAATTTCTTGGAGTAATTATTGATTGTAAAATGACATGGAAACCGCATATTTTTAACGTTCAGAAAAAAGTATCAAAAACGATTGCAATTTTGTATAAGTTGCAGTATATTTTGAACAAAAATGCATTAAATTTACTTTATAGTTCACTAGCCACACCATATTTAACATATGGTATTGAAATTTGGTGAAATACATAAAAACTAGAACCAATCCAATTTTTCTTTTACAAAAGAAGGTTATCAGATTAATTAACTATACACCTTACAATTCACCAAGTAATTTACTGTTTCATCAATCAAAAATGTTGAAGTTTTATGATTTAGTTGATTTGTACACGTTAAAGTTTATTTACCAAGTCAAATATAATAAAATTCCTAAATGATTGCAATTATTATTTTCCCAGCGAGAAAGTAAATATTATCTTAGAGGATTATGTATATTTAACCAACCACAAGTACATTCTACATACACTGTTTATCAAATAAAGGAGTTAAATTGTGGAATAGTTGCTGTAATGAGTTAAAACAAGCCACATCTATTTTTAAGTTTAAAAATATTTACAAGAGAATAACATTGGAAAAATATTCAATAGAATGAAAATGAATTAGACAGGCTTGCTTCTGATGTGGACAATGGTTCACTAATGTGTTAATGTTAATTTTATGAACAGATGTTGTTATTAATGAGTTGCATTTGATTCCAAAGTTAAGGGTAGGCACAATAAGCTTTAGCTTCTGCCTGCACCTGGTCATCTATAGTGTTTATGTTTGGAATGATTTGATTGATTGAATGATCTGTAAATGACCAAACCGAAATATATGAAAATGAATGAAAATGAATTTGTATTGTAATGCATATCTTACATTTGATTTCAGTTTATGTACCTGAACGTCTGAAAATCTTAAACATTTGTATCTTTTAGTTGTATTTATTAATGTTATCTATAACATAATGTAGTAATGTTGTTTCTGTGTTATTTCTTATTTAATTTCAGAGTATTTATTGTCAATGCTTGAAATTTATATTAGTTAGAATAGCTGTTTTTGCTGTGGTATTTCTGTTAAAACCATAGGCAAAAGTTCCTTGTATAAGTTCTTTAGACATTGTAACAGTTATTCTGCTGTGTTTAGTTTCTTTTTCATGGACTTTTAATTTGCATTCTTCAGTTCCTGTTTTCAGTTTTCCCACTTCTCCTTTGTTGTCATGGTAACTAATACGATTTGCCACCATGTTCAAATGTGTCGATCGATCACCTCGTTTTTACCTGTGTATTCAAGTTCCTGTGTTTTCAGTTCTAATTTGTCTGGTCACATTAACGTTAAGTTGTGTTTGCTCGCCTGCCTGCCTTTTGGATTGTTTGCTCGTATGGATTATTAAAGCCTTTTGAACCCTATCTTCATCATTCTGTTCTTCCTACAACCCAAACGTGACAGATTTAAAAATATATATATCTTATTGGAATCAAAACTAGGAATTTGATAAAAATCGGAATCAATAAGTATAATCAGAATTAGAATTTTTTGAAATTCAAAGCATTACCAACTCGTGATGTTCCATTTAGCTTTTGGTTGTTCCCAGAGTTTGGAATTCGTTTCTAAAGCATTCCTTTTAAGGTTTAGCTTTGTAACGATAAACTAATGCTTACTGTACATAAGGCTGCAAATAATTTTGCTAAACCAACTAAGAAGATTATTGCTTATGAAAACAAATTCATGATCTTGCTCACTTTAAACCTACATATTATGTGATGTGATTAATAAACACTGGATCAATACAACACATGAAAATCAACTGATTATTGTTTAGTCGCAGCATGGTTTCAGGTAATTGAAAATAAAATTGTATTAAATATGTCATGGTTTTAATCACCTGGTCTTTAATTTACACTGTTTATCCTGTAGTAGATCATCGAAGCTCCTTCACTCCTGATTGTCCAGGATCATTTCCTGTGAGATCCAGCTCTATCAGGTGTGAAGGGTTTAATCTCAGAGCTGAAGCCAGAGCTTTATAACCTTCTTCTGTGATACTGCAGTCTGAAAGTCTACAGAAAAACAGAAGAAAAACAAACAGTTGTTGTTATTTTTTTGGAGACACAGATTATCATATCACTAATGGGATTTATGAATGGCTTCTGACAAATTATTAACACATTTTGCCATAGAAAAACATATGCCAATATAATGTTTTTACTTTAATATTGGCAAAATCTCGGTTATATATAAAGTTTCGAGTGGGAGAAGTTAGACGGCAAGCAGTGGAAGGGTTGAAGAGCATAAACAGCTGTGCTCTACCAGGCAAGCTAAACCTCTGGTGCTTTCAGTTTAGTCTTCTGCCGAGGTTGCTGTGGCCACTGAGGTTTCTTTGACAACAGTGGATAAGCTGGAAGCGTTTAATAAGTTCATACATCAGGAAATGGTTGGGAGTTCCTCGAGCAGAGTGGGACTTTATAGTAAAGGAATATTGCAGCTGCCAGTCTCTGCTTTAACCGATGAGTTTAAGTGTGCCAAGGTCAGGCTGGAAATGACTTTAGTATAGTCACACGACAAATGTGTAAGGGAGGCAGCCCCTGTGTTAAAAACTGGTAGGAAGTGGTCAGCAAAGAAATGTGTAGTTTAGGCAAAGTCTGAGCCCTTCAAATTGGGGATATTGAGGGACAGGTACAGCATGGAAGAGGGGGTTTTGGGCTCAGTTTAGCTTCTCCTAAATGGCACAAGGCAGGCCCAGCTCAAAGGAGGAAGCTAGTAGTCAACAGGGTTGCGAAAGCAGGAGGAGAGGATGAGGTGTATAAAGGCCATTTCCCACTCCAAGCAGGGAGAGTGATGAGATGGGAGAGTGTGGAACAACTCAAGATGGGCTGGCAAGACCTTTGTTCAATGGAAGAGAGTAGGATCAGTTTCCTTATAAGGTCAACATTTGATGTCCTCCCATCACCGCAGAACCTAAACCTCTGGGTGGGAGAGGATCCCTCTTGTCCTTTGTGTTCATCACCTGCCACATTAAGGCACATTCTGACAGGATGTAAGGTGGCTCTTAGCCAAGGTCGGTTTACTTGGCGCCATGACCAAGTCCTGCAATGTTTGGCTGTAGCATTGGAGGGCAAGCGTAGTATGACTAATAAGTTGCCGCCTGCAAAACATTACACGCAGAAGACAATATTATTCCTCCGCCCAGGCGAGCAACCACCAAGAAAAGGTGGTAACACCAATTCTCGCTCAGGACAACAGGAAGCTGCTAGGGACTGGAAGATGCTGGCTGATCTTGATCAACGGCTTATTTTTCCACCTGAGATTGCTACCACTAACTTACGATCCAGATATTGTTTTGTGGTCTGGATCAGCACGCATTGCTCAGCTGATAGAGCTAACAGTGCCATGGGAGGATGCGGTAGATGAGGCATATGAGAGAGCATCTGGCCACTGAAGCAGAACAGCGAGGATGGAGAGTCCAAGTTTATCCAGTGGAAGTGGGTTGTCGAGATTTTGTGGCACACTCTACAACCTGGTTCCTCAGAGACGTCGGATTCAGTGGCCAAGAGTTGCGTCGATACGGTAAAGAACTTATCTGAGGCAGCAGAAAGGAGCAGCAACTAGCTGTGGTTGAGACGGAAAGATTCTAGCTGGCTGAGTACAGGCCGCCACGCTACGGTTTCGTAGAATTACTTGAAGAGTCTGTTTGTATAGGTTGCATTGTAATTACAGTCATTACGTTCCTGTGTATATTGCGTGAATGATGGTGGTTGGGCAGATATTGTGGTTTGCGGTAGGTGGTATACCATACGGAACCGTTTGCCACTGAAACTGCTTTAACGCACCAGTGGGGCTCGACAGCCATTATCAAACGGGTCTGGCGCGTATGGTTGGGTTGCGTGTGTTTGTGGTTAGGTCTCTGTAGGGGTCAGTAAGCTGGGCTGAGTTGAGTGGGGGACGGAGGGGGGTGACTCTGGGTCACTGTCGAGCCCTCTCTGAGGTGTCGTGGGCTAGTCAACGAAACACTGAGGACGGAAGGTGCCCACTTGAAGACCCTAGAGATGTCCCCTACTCGGCTCAATCCAGACGGTGGTCGTGATGGTCCACTAGGAGACCACACTGTAGTTGCAGCCGTCGTGTGTGCTGACGCGGCAAGTACACTGCAGCCGTTAACACCGGACAGAAGGGGAGTCACACCACCATATGGAAAGAAGCGTAAATGGATGGAGAAGCATAGTTTCATAGCTTTTACTGTAAAGCTACATCTTAGCTTACCTTGGCGAAAGCCGAGTATAAATCAGCATGAAGTTTTAACATCTACTCTCGTGTAATGGAAATCAATAAAATATATGCATTAACCAAAAGCTTATTAAATTAAATATTTTTAATAACCCAATCTTATTAAATTAATAATTCCATCATTTTAATATAATAAATTCCATAATTTTGTGATTTTGTCCTCATGTTGTTTAATTTTTTTATTTTCTTCACTAAACACAAAGAGATGTTTAAACAGAATATTAGCCTCAGTCATAGTCATACCTGTCAGTCAAAAGGTAGTAAAACTTCATCTAATTAAATAAACAGTTGTAAATGTACATAAACATGCAGAAAGTTGCATGTTAATACACACTTCAGTTTCTCCAGTCTGCATTGTGTATTTCCCAACAGAACACAGATCTCCTTTATTCCAGAGTTTCTGAGTTTATTCTCACTCAGATCCAGCTCTATCAGGTTTGAAGGGTTTGAATTAAACGCTGAAGTCAGAGCAGCACAACCTTCTGCTGTAATACTGGTATTATTCAGCCTGAAGAGAAACAAAACAAAGACAGGAAACATTCTTCATTTATTTCAGCCACAATTCACAATACAGTAACAGAAGAGATACATTTATATGATAGATCAACTAATCTCAATCCTCAAAAACTCTAAAGAGCAACGACAGTCCTTTATTAGACTTTAAAGATGTAATATAAAATGTATTTTGTGATGTACAAAACAATGTAAAATACTCACATCAGTGTGTTGAGTTTACAGTGATTATCCTGCAGGAGAGCAGCGATACTGATTCACTCGTGTGTCTCCTAGTTCACATCCACTCAGATTCAGCTCTCTCAGGAGTAACGGGTTATTACCCACAATTCCTCTCACATACTGACAGGCTTCATCTGCAGCAGGACTCAAAAACCTGCAGAAGGGAAGAATGAAGCATGTTAAAAAACAACTAAACTTAGTGTAATCAGTTTGTTTAATTTACCTTGAAATAATTTTAATATAATAACCTGCACAATTTGTTGTTCAATCAAAGTTAGTGAAATAATGTTTCTATGAATAATTCACCCGCATATAATTTATGTTATATTATTTTCATCATCATGTCTCACCTCAGTGTTTTCAGTGAACACTTCTGATCCTGTAGTAGATCATCGAGCTCCTTCACTCCTGATTGTCCAGGATCATTTCCTGTGAGATCCAGCTCTATCAGGTGTGAAGGGTTTGATCTCAGAGCTGAAGCCAGAGCTTTATAACCTTCTTCTGTGATACTGCAGTCTGAGAGTCTAGAACAGAATAATCAGTTACTCCACAAATGTCCTGAACAATATTAATCCATACAAAAGGGATAGCTAAATATGGAAGCAAACAACAGGCCCAAAGACCTTTAATATATATAGTAGGGCTGGGTAATGAATATTGAATTTCTAATATTAATTCGATTCTTCATTTTCACGAACCAGATATCGATTCTTAATATCTCAAGAATCGAATTAGTCATTCTGTTTCATTTGAATGAATGGAACATTGTATATCGAGGGCTGCGTGCATCAAAAAAAATAAAAAAATAAAAAATCGCAATAATCTTTGTCCTTTGTTACTATTGATATGAAACAAAGTCTCAATTTCAAATTACGTCCATTTTCTTCAGAAATTCAAACACATAGAAATCGCGTTTTGCGTGTATCACGTGAGATCGCTCTGGCGCAGCTCAAGAGAAGCAGTAGCGCTGATCTCTCTTCCGGCTTAATAATACCAGTCACAGCGCGAAATAAACATGAATGAGCATCTGAAAGTGTGTTAAAAGATAGAGTACAACTTATCTGAAATCCGTATCATGTCACATTGATTCGCTCAATCAGCGTTTCAACCGTGGAAAGACGTCAGTTAAACAGCTTGTAATCAATGTCATGTATCGGTCATATTTACCTCAGAAAACCCACATCAACTCGTTAGTCAGCTAGAAAAAAAATAACTAGTGAGGAGCATTTTGCTAAATATACACCATACATATCCCCGGCCCGTGCACGCAGGGAAACGACCCTCTCGTTCACCGGGGTAAACTCCAACACATGGCGGCTGAGCTGGGGGGCTATAAGCAAACCCACACCAGCCGGCGCCTCTCACCATGGGCAACTCCAGAGTGGTGAAGAGTCCATCCTCTCTCAAGGAGTGTGGTTCTTAGAGCCCAAGCCATGCGTAGAGGTGATCCCGACTATCTCTCAGTCAGAACCTCTCAACCTCACGCACAATCTCGGGCTCCTTCCCCGCCAGCGAGGTGACGTTCCACGTCCCTAAGGCTAGTTTCCGTGTCCAGGGATCAGGGTCGCCGAGGCCTCTGCCTTCGACTGCCGCCCGATCCCTCTCTGCACCGGCCCCTTATGTCTTGGACACTCGGGGTGAAGAGAGGGGCGGAGCTGTCAACTGATCACCACCTGGTGGTGAGTTGGATCCGATGGCGGGGGAGGAGGCTGGACAGACTTGGCAGACCCAAGCGTACTGTGAAGGGTTTGCTGGGAAACGGTTGGCCGAATCTCCTGTCAGAGAGATCTTCAACTCTCACCTCCGGCAGAGCTACGACCAGCTACGGGGAGCATGGAGATCCGCCCCCAAATACCTCGAAGTCTCTGGATGTTGTGGGGCTGTCTTGGTTGACACGCCTCTGCAGCATCGCGTGGCGATCGGGGACAGTGCCTCTGGGATGGCAGAGCGGGGTGGTGGTTCCTCTTTTTAAGAAGGGGAACGGAGGGTGTGTTCCAACTATAGGGGATCACACTTCTCAGCCTCCCTGGGAAAGTCTATGCCAGGGTACTGGAGAGGAGAATACGGCCGATAGTGGAACCTTGGATTCAGGAGGAACAGTGCGGTTTTCGTCCGGGCCGTGGAACACTGGACCAGCTCTATACTCTCTACAGGGTGCTGGAGGGTTCATGGGAGTTTGCCCAACCAGTCCACATGTGTTTTGTGGATTTGGAGAAGGCATTCGACTGTGTCCCTCGAGGCGGCCTGTGGAGGGTGCTTCGGGAATATGGGGTCCGGGGTCCTTTGCTAAGGGCTGTCCGGTCCCTTTATGACCGAAGCAGGAGCTTGGTTCGCATTGCCGGTAGTAAGTCAGACTTCTTCCCGGTGCATGTTGGCCTCCGGCAGGGCTGCCCTTTGTCGCCGGTTCTGTTCATAACTTTTACTGGACAGAATTTCTTAGGCGCAGCCAGCGGCCGGAGGGTGTCAGGTTTGGGGACCACACGATTTCGCTCTCTGCTCTTTGCGGACGATGTTGTTCGTGTTGGCCCCTTCACATCCAGGACCTTCAGCATGCACTGGGACGGTTTGCAGCCGAGTGTGAAAGCGGCTGGGATGAAGATCAGAACCTCCAAATCCGAGGCCATGGTCCTCAGTCGGAAAAGGGTGGCTTGCTCACTTCAGGTTGATGGAGAGATCCTTCCTCAAGTGGCGGAGTTTAAGTATCTTGGGGTTTTGTTTACCGAGTGAGGGTAGGGATGGAACGGGAGATTGACAGACGGGATCGGTGCAGCTTCTGCAGTAATGCGGTCGATGTACCGGTCTGTTGTGGTAAAGAAGGAGCTGAGCCGTAAGGCAAAGCTCTCGATTCACGGTCAGTCTACGTTCCTACTCTCACCTATGGTCATGAGCTTTGGGTCATGACCGACAGGCAGAGATCCCGCAGACACGCGGCCGAAATGAGCTTTCTCCGCAGGGTGGCTGGGCGATCCCTTAGAGATCAGGGTGAGAGAGTAGAGTCCTGCGCGGGACTGTTTTCTTCATCCCGCTCCCGCCCGCACCCGCCGCATTCCTGACCATTCCCGCCCGCTCCCGCAACGCGTATGCATTACACTCCCGCCCGCTCCCGCAATAGTGTATGTTCCACTTCCGCACCACCCGGCAAAACTCTGGAGAATTTAATCCCACACAATACTAGAAATGCATTGATTTTGTGTGTTCTCCCGTCCCGCAGGAAAAAAACACGTATTTGTGTTGCTATTAAGAGAATTCATGGGGTTGTTTGTTACGTTTTCCTGGCCTGCATGTATTCTGATGCACTGATCAGGAAGATGAATAGTAGCCTGGCTATCGGGGACATTATTTAGGCTACCGTGCATTTCTTTAGACTTCAAGTATTTTAATTTTAGCTTTAGAAGTATTCCGTCATATTATGGTCCTGGAGTAAATGTGCAGAAAGCATGTCTGAAAGCAGCTAGCCTTGGAGAACACAGAAAGACAAAACACACACTATAAGGCGCACTTTAAGCCTTTAATTTTCTCAAAAAACGACAGTGCGCCTTATAGCCTATATGGATCAATTGGTTAACAACGTTTCGCGTTATTAAATTCACCCGCGAATTTGTGCTCGTGTCCATCTTATGCCCGCTTTGTCACACGGCCAGTTCAACCTCGTATAAATCAGGTTATGTGCGTCTCCCGCTCACGAGCGCTCACTCTTAACAGACACACAAACAGACAGACACACACACGCGCGCGAGCAGCACCGGGGACAGTCCATGGGGACAGTGTGTGTGTGTGTGTGTGTGTGTGTCTGTTCGTGTGTCTGTTAAGAGTGAGCGCTCGTGCAGCGGTCACAGAATGTTCATAAAGCGCTACCCATTCACAGTAACCGGGTCGTCTATTCAAAACAGCCAGCTGTTTGCTGTCAGCGAGCCGCTTAGGTTTTGTGCTATAAATACCTCGTTTGAGGTTCTTTTCCCACATCATTTATTGACATCTCCATCATGTCGCTAGGCTACCTCACAATCCCGCAGGGTTTTTTTGGGCCGCCCATTTCCGCCCGCAGCAAAGCTCAAACCGCCGCCTCTCGCGAGATTCGCGTTGGGTTCGCGGGACCCGGCGGGACTCAATCCCAGATGCAGCTCTCTAGTGGAGAAGCTCGGTCACTTGGGAGGAGCTCAAAGTAGAGCCGCTGCTCCTCCACATCGAGAGGGGTCAGCTGAGGTGGCTCGAGCATCTGTTCCGGATACCTCCTGAACGCCTCTCCGGGGAGGTCTTCCGGGCACATCCCACTGGGCAGAGGCCCCAAGGAAGACCTCAGGACACGCTGGAGAGACTGTCTCCCGGCTGGCCTGGGAACGCCTCGTATCCCCCAGAAGAGCTGGAGGCAAGTGTCTAGGGAGAGGGAAGTCTGGGCATCTCTGCTTAGACTGCTGCCCCGCGACCTGGCCCCAGATGAGCGGAAGAAGATGATGATGATGACACCATACATATGCATTATAATCTTAATGTTCTTCAATATTTAATGCATATTTGAATAAATCTGGCAAGTTTTTATGACAGCCACCATTTAAATGTTTATATTTCATATAATCTTCTTATTATAAAAATAAATAAAAGTGTAATTTAAGTGTTGGTATAGCTACAAAACAGTTAATTATTACCTTCATATTAGGCTAATGAAGCCTAGTAGGTAAGTAGGTAATAAGCATTAGTTAAGAGATTTGATTCCCTTGAGAAAAATTCCCATTTATTGTAACTGATATCCAAAATAATCAATATATGAAATCAAATCGAATCGAATCAAAATCAAATTGCAAGCTTGTGAATCAAAATCTGAATTCGAATTGTGAAATTTGTCTCAATACCCAGCCCTAATATATAGTCATCAACTAACCTGAGTCTCTCCAGTTTACAGTTATTTTTCAGTCCATCAGAGAGCAGCTTCACTCCTGAATCCTGCAGATTATTATCACTCAGGTCAAGATCCTTCAGAATGCTGGAGTCTGAACTGAGAACTGAAGCCAGTGCTGAACAGCTTTCCTTTGCTAGATCACACTTGCTGAGCCTACAAATAATACAAAATGTTATCAAATTCATCATATTCCTGTGGTTTCTGTAGTGTTGAGTGTATCTGATGGTGAAATGTACTCACTTGAGTATCTTCAGTTCACACACAGGCTTCTTCAGTCCCTCACAGATCTGTTTGACTCCTGAGTCCAGCAGACGGCTGTTGTTCAGGTTCAGCTCTTTCAGGACGGTTTTAGAGGAGAGAACAGTAGCTAGAACTGAACAGCTTTTCTCTGTCTGAACACAATTATTCAGCCTAAACACAGAAACACCATAATCTATTATTCAGCACATATTCAACACACATCAGACTAACAGCTCTTCATATCTGCTCACACATGTGACTGACAGTCTTTTATAATACAGAAAACAGAAGTTATAATGTATAAATCACATTGACTCACTTTATTTTCTCCACTTTGCTATGAGAGTCCATCAAGAGAGCAGAGAGCTTCTTTCCATTCAGATCTCCTAATTTATCTTCACTCAGATCCAGTTCTGTCAGTAATAATGGACTTTTACCCAGAACTTTAGTGAGATGGTCACACGCTTCCTGTGCAGCAGCACTTTTCAGAAACCTACAGGATGAAGATCATTTTAGATGAGTTAGTTTTACAATTGTGAACATGCTGTTGATCCACACACATAATAAAGCGTGTAAAGTGGATAACTATAATGTTTGGCGAAATACCATCAGCAAGTGCTTGGGAGCACTTCCGATCGAGTGCAGTAGTATCATCACTCTGGAGAGGGAGAGGATTTTTCATGTAAGTGATGATATTACTACGCCGAGTTCGAAGTGCTCCCAAGCGCTTGCTGTGGTATTCCGCCATACATTATAGTTATCCACCAAAAGTGCAACGCTTTATTTTGTGTCACCGTCGAGTTACTCTACTCATGTAACTGTATTTAAATAGGGAAAACGTGGAAGTGTTTGGTCGCTTCTCTGCTTGGATCCTGAATTAATTAACTGCGCTGAAGCGCTAACAAAGTTTTGCCACAAGACAGAGCGATTTAGTCCACACACTGAGACGAGAGAGGTGTCTATCAACTCCTCTTAGTTTAGGGAATAACATTGTTTAATATGAAATAATGGTGAAGTATTCCTTTAATACACTGTATTTATGTGTTGTTCTAGCATATTATATATGATGTTTTATTGATTATTGACATTGCAGCATTGTTGGAGAGAAGTTAATGTTACAAAGTAAAGTTTCTAAATCACCTGATGATCTTTAATGTACAGCATTCATCCTTTAGTAAATCACTGAGCTCCTTCACTCCTTTAATTTGTAGAAAACACTCACCTCAGTGTTTTCAGTGAACACTTCTGATCCTGTAGTAGATCATCGAGCTCCTTCACTCCTGATTGTCCAGGATCATTTCCTGTGAGATCCAGCTCTATCAGGTGTGAAGGGTTTGATCTCAGAGCTGAAGCCAGAGCTTTATAACCTTCTTCTGTGATACTGCAGTCTGAAAGTCTACAGAAAACAGAAGAAAAACAAACAGTTGTTGTTATTCCTTTTGGAGACAAAGATTATCATATCACTAATGGGATTTATGAATGGCTTCTGACAAATTATGAAAAAAATGTTGCCATAGAAAATATTGGCAAAATCTCTGTTAGATATAAATAAAATATATATGCATTAACCAAAACCTTATTAAATTAAATATTTTTAATAACCCAATCTTATTAAATTAATAGTTCCATCATTTTAATATGATACATTCCATAATTTTGTGATTTTGTCCTCATGTTGTTTAAATTTTTCATTTTCTTCACTAAACACAAAAAGAGATGTTTAAACAGAATATTAGCCTCAGTCATAGTGTACATTTAAAAAGTGGTGAAACTTCATCTAATTAAATAAACCGTCATAAATGTAAATAAACATGCAGAAATGGAGATGACTGTTAATACACACTTCAGTTTCTTCAATCTGCATTGTGTATTTTCCAACAGAACACAGATCTCCTTTATTCCAGAGTTTCTGAGTTTATTCTCACTCAGATCCAGCTCTATCAGGTTTGAAGGGTTTGAATTAAACGCTGAAGTCAGAGCAGCACAACCTTCTGCTGTAATACTGGTATTATTCAGCCTGAAGAGAAACAAAACAAAGACAGGAAACATTCTTCATTTATTTCAGCCACAATTCACAATACAGTAACAGAAGAATACATTTATATGATAGATCAACTAATCTCAATCCTCAAAAACTCTAAAGAGCAATGACAGTCCTTTATTAGACTTCAAAAATGTAATATAAATATTCTTTTGTAAAGTATAAAATAATGTAAAATACTCACATCAGTGTGTTGAGTTTACAGTGTTTATCCTGCAGTAGAGCAGCGATCTGATTCACTCGTGTGTCTCCTAGTTCATGTCCACTCAGATTCAGTTCTCTCAGGAGTAACGGGTTATTACCCACAATTCCTCTCACATACTGACAGGCTTCATCTGCAGCAGGACCCAAAAACCTGCAGAAGGAAAGATGAAACAGGTTCAAAATCAACTAAACTTAGTGTAATCAGTTTGTTTAATTTACCTTGAAATAATTTTATTATAATAACCTGCACAATTTGTTGTTCAATCAAAGTTAGTGAAATAATGTTTCTATGAAAAATTCACCTGCATATAATTTGTTATATTATTTCATCACATCTCACCTCAGTGTTTTCAGTGAACACTTCTGATCCTGTAGTAGATCATTTGAGCTCCTTCACTCCTGATTGTCCAGGATCATTTCCTGTGAGATCCAGCTCTATCAGGTGTGAAGGGTTTGATCTCAGAGCTGAAGCCAGAGCTTTATAACCTTCTTCTGTGATACTGCAGTCTGAAAGGCTAGAAAAAATAAACTATAAATTAATTTCACATTATGGTTCAAGTTACTTCATTACTGCACAATACTCTAAATACAAAATATGAGAGATCACATTAAAGCTGAATACTTTATCAGATGCACAGCTAAGCCCCTTCTGACTTTATTAATGTGTGGACTCACTGATTAATGAATAATAATTATTGGTCAGAAAGAAACCGATAATATGCTTTTTCTGCATGTAGAAAAACGAATTATTCTACAGATGGATGAAATTTACACTTATTAATTTTAATTTTATAATTGTTTTTTGTAAAAAAAGTATAAGACTTGGCCAACTAGAGTGAGTATTATTGTAGTCAGGTTCATGGAAAAATCCATTACAGTCTATAGGACGTTTCCTGTCAGATGTCAAATAGACGTTTAGAAGATGTCTTTAAGATGTAATGATTTAGAATGTATGTTAAACTAAATCAGATGTTTGTAAACAGCACATGCTTTCCAGCTGAAGTGATCTTTAACAGACATCTTGCAGACATACGTGAGCTATCTGGGTTACTTTTAGACGTGGTGAATGAAGTTCGAGGTTATGTTGTGATGGTCGTGTTCGGACATCCCTTGCCAGTCATTATGCGTACAGCAAATCTTCTGGTAGGAATATGGTCAGTTTCTAGTGTTTATATCCTAAAAGAAAATCCTGGGAGATGTTTTTGTATTCAGCGCACTCACTATGATGTATGTTTTTCTTGGGCTTGTGCGGCCATCACACAATCGCGCAGAAACACCACCCAAGCCATGGTCCAAAGCCTCAAGGGAGGAAAGGAAACAGCATGCTATTTCGGAAGTCAGGAGGGGGAAGAGGAGGGCTACAAGGTCATGGCAGTAACCCAATCCCAGCAAAGCAGATGGACCACCTGAGAGGCTGTCACCGACAGGTCCATCACGTTGTCTGACCTATGGAAGTTGCCCCAAGCACAGTTTCTCGATCAGAGTCACATATGGTATGGCACAGAGGAGCGCTGCCAGCTTTGCCTCAGGGCTCCAGCACATCCTCTCTAGCTGCAAGACTGTGCTGACACAGGGACGCTGAGGGTGGCGTCATCACACAGTCCTGCGAAAGCTAGCAGAACCCATCGAAGCACGCAGGCTCGAAGTGAACCGTGCCAGCCCAACAACATCACTCCCGCACACCCAGTTTGTTAGACAAGGGGGAGAGGCACTCAGTAGCACAGTAAGAGAGAGGTCCTTGCTGATACTTGGAGGGGAGTGGGCCCTTAGATCTGACCTGGATCACCAGTTGAAGTTCCCTCAGGAGAACGGCATAACCTCCCTCCGGCCAGACATTGTGATTTGGTCCATCGTCACCGTCGCTTATAGCCCGAACTGACCATGCCATGGGAGGATTGGCTGGAGGCTGCCTTTGAAAGGTAAAAGGAGAGGTATGTGGAACTGGCAGCTCCATGCTCTGGGTGGAGAGCATACATCTACCCAGTGGAAGCTGGTTACAGGAGCTTCACTAGAACCTCTATCCAGCGACTCCTCAGAGACCCTTGGCATCAGAGGTGCTAAAATGGAAAGAGTCTTCAAAGAGCAGGCAGAAGAGACAGAGCAAGGGAGCTTTTGGCTCTGGCTCCGTGAGAAAGGACAAAGCTTGGGGAAAGACGGATCCTAAGGCTGGTTGCAGGGGCCCCGGAGGTGTTCCAGGATTAAAGGAGTGAAACATCAGTGAAGGGTGACTCCGACTGCAGCCGGACCCAAAGGCACTGGCGGAAGTGCATCAGGGAGAAATGCCTTGCAGGTGGTCTCAACTGTGCTTACAACTAGGGGTACATTAGTAACAAAGACTTTTATGTTGCGCTTTTATCTCAGGCATTGCCCTGTCAGTCATCGAGCCTCACTCTCGTCATGTGACTCCTGTGGCTCAACTTACCTCAGTATCTTCAATTTACACTTTATATGCTTCAGTCCAGTGCAGAGCAGCTTTACTCCAGAATCCTGCAGATTATTATTGTTCATGTTCAGCTCTGTCAGATTGGTGTCTGATCCAAGAACTGCAGCCAGAGCTGAACAGCTTTTGTCTGTTAAGTTACAATCATTTAACCTACAAGGGAAATATATCACATCACAGAATTAGATGGAGCACATTCAATACATTTTTCAAAAAATAAATATTAACTATATTTTCCATTATAATTTTTTTCCATTAACATTTTTTAAATAAACTAAGCATTTAAAATATCAAATTATTGGGAGATACAGTAACAACCTATATTGTATATGTACTTTATCTAAGTAGCCTGTCTTATAATTATTTTTATTATTATTATTATTATTATTATTATTATAACCTTTCAGAATTTCACTTTTCATTTTGGCAATATAAATGACATCTGTACTAAATCTGTACTCGGTGGGAAACGGGGACGCTTTGTGTTGCTCGAGACCATTAGGGTTTGTCCAGCAACGAAGACAGTTAGCTAGATAGACTGTATTGGTGTAGTTAGGTGATAGCGGGATGAGGGGTGTAGGAGCGCTGGCCACATGTTCCAGGAGCGATTTGAAGAGCTGAGTTTCACACATAAAAGAACCCTTGCAGCCCTTGTGATTCCTAAAGAGAAGATTGCTTAAAGAGGACTAATTAACGCCACTATCAATGTGATAATTGTTGTGGCTGCAGGACGGAGTAACGCTGGAGAACAGCGCATGCTTTCTCTGTGGACCATTCGGCACGGCTGATTCCTTTCCCTAGACCCCTGGGCGGGGTCTTGTTTCCTGAAAACGGGGAAGTGTTTTTATATTTGAATTACTTCATGTGTTGTGTGCATGTCTGAGTGTGTATGTTGTAGTTGTGAGTTTTAGAGGTTGTATGCTCATTGCTTCGTGTACGAAAAGGACAGAGGACGTGATGATTTTTCACTTGATAAACTGATTGCTGTTTGATCCCGTTTTCTAGTGTGCTGGGCTGGGAATAACCATTGGAGTGCAGTGTAGTGACGTTTTGGAGTGTTCACTTGGGAATCGCCAGTTGTCCTACTGTGAGCGCACTGAGTAAATGTTTGGTAGAACCTCTTTTGATGTGTATTTATATGATGGTAATATTTTTCTAAATCAGATTGTCAATAAAATGATATTTTCCCTAAAGTCCTGTGTGGTGATGTACCCTCTGTCCTTCATACATTTTGTTAAACCTCTTTAAAGAACTAGAAAGGTTTACTAAAATATATTAAAAGACTTACAGAGCTCTTTTGGAGGTTTTGATGACCGCTGATAATCTAATGAGACACTCGTCTGATTTCTTGAATTTCTGAAGCCCAAACTCCTCCAGCTCTTCCTCTGATGTCAACAACACAAAGGCTAAAGCAGACCACTGGGCAGGTGAAAGGTCACCAGATGAGAGACTTCCTTTGCTAAGGTGGGTCTGAATCTCGTTCACCAGAGTTTGGTCGTTCAGTTCATTCAGACAGTAGAACAGATTGATGGATCTCTCTGCAGGAAGATTATCTTCTAATTTCTGCTTGATGTACTGAACTATTTCCTTGTTGCTCTGGTCTTTGTTGTCTTGCTGTGTCAACAGACCTCGTAAGACTCGTCGATTGGACTGGAGTGACAGACCGAGGAGGAAGCGAAGGAAAAGGTCCAGGTGTCCATTGTCACTCTCCAGCGCCTTATCCACTGCAGTCTTGAGGAAATCAATCATGGCTTCATTTCTGTTTTCCTGTTCTGTAGACACTTGAACAAACACACTTTTCTTGTTGATGTCTAGAAACAAATGTGTATAAAGGGCTGCAATAAACTCTTGAATGCTCAAGTGAACAAAGCAGTACACGGTACCAATAATGATTCCTTTTTCCTCCTTAAAGATCTGGGTACACATGCCTGAGTACACTGATATTTCAGAGGCATCAATACCACAGTCCTCCAGGTCTGTGTCATAGAAGATCAGGTTGCTTCTTTCCAGCTGATGAAATGCCAGTTTCCCCAGTGAAAGGATGGCATCTTTATCCCAGGAAACATCTGGTCTGTATTCTCCATCATACTTTCGGCGGCTCTGCAGGATCTGAAAGCGGAGAAAGTGTGTGTACATTTGTGTCAGAGTCTTGGGAGTGTCTTCAGTGTTTGACTCCTGCTGTGTTTTAGAGGCGTCCTCAGTCTGATTTTTGGGATTATTATTTATCTTCTCCTCCAGAATGTTCTGGAGAACAGTGGCTGAAATCCAGCAGAAGACTGGGATGTGGCACATGATTAAGAGACTCTTTGATTTTTTAACATGATCTATGATTCTGTTTGCCTGACTCTGATCTGTAAATCTTTTTCTGAAGTACTCTTCCTTTTGTGCATCATTGAATCCTCGTATCTCTGTCACGCGGTCGATACAGTCAGGAGGAATCTTAGTGGCCGCTGCTGGTCTGGTGGTGATCCAGACAAGAGCAGAAAGAAGCAGATTTCCCCTGATGAGGTTCGTTAGGAGAACATCCAGAGAGGCTGGTGACGATACATCACGCCACGTCTCATTACAATCAAACTTCAGAGGAAGGCGACATTTGTCCAGTCCATCAAGGATGAACAGCACTTTGAACTGATTTTTTCTTGTAAGGTTCAGTCCTTTTGTCTCTGGGAAAAATTGAGTTATCAGGTCCATCAAACTTAGTTTTTCTTTCTCCTTTAAGTTCATCTCTCTGAAAGGAAGAGGAAATATGAACTTGATATCTTGATTTTCTTTTCCTTCAGCCCAGTCAAGAACAAACTTCTGCACAGAGACTGATTTCCCGATGCCAGCGACTCCTTTTGTCAGTACAGTTCGGATCTTCTTGTTTTGTTCAGGTGCTTCAAACAAATTTGTGCATTCAACCTGTATCTCTTGTGCTTCATGATGTCTGGAAGTAACTTCAATCTGTCTCACCTCATGTTCAGTATTGACCTGTTCACTGCCACCCTGAGTGATGTAGAGATCTGTGTAGATGTTATTCAGGAGTGTGGAGTCACCTTGCTTTGCAATTCCTTCAAACACACATTGATACTTCTTCTTTAGGCCACATTTCAGCTGAGGAATAAATAACAGCTCATCTAAAACACAGGAACAGAAAATAGACAGTTTTAGTCTTAAGTTTCTCTCCTACAGTTATAAGAGACGATCAGACAGAGGATCACAAGTCTCTTGCCTTCTAGAGCATCAGCAGCTTCATCGTGCTTCATCTCTCTCAGGTAATGTAGTGTGAGATCAAGAGCTGCTGATTTGATACTGGATCTGTTCTCATTAAAGTCCTTTACAAAGTGTTGCGTGTTCTCTTTTTGAAATATTTTCTTTAACTTCTCCAGCTCAATTTTCAGAAATGTGATTATTTTGCTCTCAAGATCCTAAAAACAAAAGTAAGTAAAAAGACAGAATAACACAATTTAAGCCAAATTGTACATCTACATTTGGTCAACACTATTTATTGAATAATTATAAGAGATGTACATAAAAAAATCCAGTTAAAAGACTAACATGCTAACCATGTTGTGCTAATATGTGTTTCAATAAAAATAAGTGGTCAAGAAAATTAATCAAATTTCTTTGTTCAACATTTGTTTGTTATATATATTAATATAGTTCATAGTTATGATATAGTTTTCCTACCTGGAAGATCCCAAAAAGATTGTCTTTGAAATTCTCGTGGTTCCTGTGAGTCTTAACGTCTGAGTCTAATGTCTCATATTGAAGCCTGTAATTAAATTAGTAAAATAAAATACTAACTGATATTTTACAGGAAGCGTTAGCTGTGAATACTCCGATAAATATTTGATCTAAACATGTTTCATGATTCACTGATACAAATTTAACACAGTCAACATGTGACAAACAATTAGTAACACAAAATACCTTTTATTAGATAATGGTGTTTTCTCACTGAAGTTTGGTGGATCACCTTTTGACTGGTCACTCTTCATGGACACATGTGAGCCTGATCTTACACTGATGACACAAAGAACAAAGAGAAAACACTTTACTACAAGTGATACTTTAGTCTCATTTAAAAAGGTTTAAAGTTGCAAATAGTAATTAAATGCAGTGTAGCTGTGCATTTGTTCATTTATGACTACGGTTGAATGGATGGATATATTTACATGTTTAGATGCATGATCTATTTTCCATAGGGAATTTATGTCTCCTTGTGGCTGCCTGTGTAATTGTGTTACTGAAATGAGTTTCATAAGGTTCCCAGGAATTGAGTTTTATTGTGATTTATTGTTTTATTCAGTTAAAGTTCCTCACATACACCACTGTGGACAAATAATACAACCCTATAATGTAATGTAAACACACAAAATACCTTTTATAAGATGGTGGTGTTTTCTCACTGAAGTTTGGTGGATCACCTTTTGACTGATCACTCTTCAGATGGACACATGTGAGCCTGATCTTACACTGATGACACAATGAACAGAGAGAAAACACTTTAGTTTTTTTTTAGGAGGATTCAGCGCAGTGCTTCTGGGTTGTACGTCACACGCATCTCACACGACCGGCGTCGGCCAATAGTGAGCCTGCGTGTGACGCACAACACAGAAGCGGTGCTGCTGTTAAACTACGAGAACTCACTCGAGGCTAACAGAGAAGGAAATTAATAGTTGAATAAAGTTGTTATTTTTGTTTGTTTTTGTGCGCAAAAGTATTCTCGTCACTTAATAAACTTAATATTGAGCCACTGTAGTCACTTGGAACATTTCAACGATTTTAACGATGACTTTAATAACTTTCTTTGTTGGCAAGTTTCAATCCGTTAGAAGCCTATGGAGGAGTGATCAGCTCTCAGATTTAATAAAAAATATCTTAATTCGTGTTTCGAAGATGAATGAAAGTCTTACAGGGTTGGAACAACATGAATTTTCATTTTGGGTGAACTATCCCTTTAATAATTTCTGATTGTTTAATGAGTTTAACTGAGTCATGAATTACTGACTACTGCAATGCTCTTTTTTATGGTCTTCCCTCCAAACTTTTACACAAGTTACAGTTAGTGCAGAACTCAGCAGCACGTATCATTACTAGTACTCATACTAGCACATATCTCTCTAGTTCTACAACAACTGCATTGGCTTCCTGTCAAACAGTGCATCAAATTAAAATGTTTTACTCTTACTCTTACAAGCACTCTTACCATCTTCCTTTACAGTTATTCTCAACCTTTAAGTTAATATGTAGTTCCACAGTTGCATGATCCATTAAAGCAGTAACACCTAGTTTACAGTTTCAGACTAAGTCAACACATGAATTAGAGATCAAAAAACAGTCTATTCGAGAATAGGTTTTGTGGCAGTGAGAATAAAAGGTGTACTCCCTTTCCAGAGGATGTACAAGTCTCCAAATGTCCAATAAGCCAACATCTTCTTTTAGAGAACTTGATGCCAAACCTGTTTAGAGATTGAAGTTATTGGCGCTCCTATATCAATACATTCCCATCCAAAACATTATTAAAATCTCCACCTAATAAAATCTGTCCTCCCAACATCTTATTAACCTAATGTATAAAATTAGGTTCATCCCTGTTTGGAGACATAAATGTAGCATAAAATGACCTGAACACCATTAATAAGTGATTTTTAATTCCATCATGTCTGTCTTAATAAAAGATCCATCTGCTGCAACACCATTCAAAATAGCTCCCATTTTAGTCATTTCAGCAGACAGAACGCTTATGTCCATCTTCAGAGTTTTCTTTCTTGGTTAACGTTAGCATTGCTAGCTGTTGCAGAGCTAACAATAGCATCACCCACCGTGACTATCAGGCAATTCGAGTTTGTACATCTCTCCTTCTTAGACCCCATGGATATGTTTCATAACAATTTCAAGTTCAGTGACTTAGGGAGTTACCACCTATCCAGTAACGTGTTGTTTGGGAGAGATTAAGTTGTTTAAATCCAGTAGAAAGACAATCCAGTTGCACAGGGGTTCTGAAGCTCTTGCTACGGTGCAGTCATTCCTGGGTACCTCACCACGTGACTCCATGCTTTCCCAGTGTTATCCAACAAGTCACACTGAGTAGGTCTTGCGGAACAGCAGTGATTGACCTTCTCTGCTTTGAGCTCCTTACTTTCTGCCCAGCACTGAATTCAGGCCAGGAGACTCAAGCGATGGAAGGGCCAGCAGTGGCAGTCACTCACGTACGCCATAGTGAAACATGCATGGGAACGTCTCGGTTACGTATGCTAACCCTCGTTCCCTGTTGAGGGAATGCAAATCGCATGTCCCGTCGCCAGTGCCACAGTTGCTGAGCTTCCACTGTACGACCGAGTCACAAGTCCTCAGTGGAAAAAAAGATGTGATGCACTTTTGCTCATTATATGCTCGTGTAGCGATGCACAGCAGCTGGTGCAATTATTGCATACCAATGCGCAAATTGCGCATTGGCTCATTAAGTTTACACTTTAAGAAGATTGGTCTCTCAACCGAGATCCCCCATTTTGTCAGTCATGACGCAATCGCCTCCGTTCCTCCTCCGGGGAACGAGGGACGCAGTTACCTTGCGTAATCAAGACATTTATAGTGATGTGTGTCTAGTTGTGTGTGATGGTGACTGGCACTTTATGTCTTGTATACTGTGTGTTAGTTTGGGGTACTATTATTTAGAAATTGTGTGGATACAGTGTCATTGACCTCTGGAGTGAGTGTTTTATCATGAGAGATGGGTTAAGTGAAACAACAAAACTTTTAAGAAGCTGATAATTCTGGAATAAAACTAATGAAAAGAAGATGCAGATCATGGGCTGGGCTTTGGGTCACACTATGGACACATTGAAAAAATGTTGAAGTTGAGATGGTCTGACATTTTGCTATGCTGAGTTAGTATCAAAGTTGCTAGATGATTTTTTTTTTTGGCTGATTGAATGCGCAGGGCATACTAACAAACAAGGTTTTATTTTTTTATAGGAAATGGCATGGCAGAGAGAGCTGAAAAAAGAACTGCTGGCAAAGAAACAATGAAAGATTTTGTGAACCATGTTATCTGAAAGTAACCCTGATTTTTCTGACTCAGCATGCAGCCTTTTGATTAAGACACAAAATTTGACTGCAGTATTAAAGACGGAGGTTAGTGTTGATGGCAAACCTTCAAAATTTCAATTCAAATTTTTGCAAAATTTCTTCAACCAATATGCAAAATTGATGCATATTGCATAAAAGGGGGGATGGTGACTTTTGTTTTGGGGGAAAAAAGATGTTTGCTTTGGATATTGTTTGAAAGACCCCATTTATGGGAATGGAAGGGATTAAACAATCGAGTGCCATCAACCGACTTGTGTGAAAATGACATGTTGTAAAGAAATGTCTTCTTTTCTATTTAACATTTATGTAGGCACCAGACACTCCTGTACGCACATCAAACCGGGGATTTATGAAGTCATAAGGGGATTATGAAAATGTGACAGTTCTTGTTTAAATAGGGGATTATCACGCTTCCGGGTTTCATGGGCGGGATTTGTCAACTTTGTGCATGTCCACTTCCGACGCAGTTCAACAATGCCTGAGACGAATGCTGTTTATGTCACTGCTCTGTTCCACTTTGTAAATCTAACCAACAACGCCAACCCTACTTAAGTTTTCATGGATTCCCGACTGAATTGAGTATAAGGAAAGAAGTGGATTAAAACTTAAAAATAAAACAAGGTAGCGCGTTTGTTTGCAGCCGGCACTTTAGTGAATCAGACTAATTTACCAGGGATGCTGTATAAACAAACTTAGTGTAGTCCTTCATCAGTTCGCCAGCGAGATCGGTGATACAACGGAAGTGTCAGTGCACAAAGATTCGCTGTAATCGGAAGTACTGCATATCAACGTGATAATCCCTATTATAATTTTGGTATAGTGATAGTTTTGGGGTTAGTGTACCTGCCATGTGTAATACTATGAATTTCAGCTTTAGTGCAGAGAATGGTGAAAGTACAGTTTCATACCAAATGCTTCAAATGTCTAATTATGAGGATCAATTTAATGATGCATATCCAAAACGCAAAGAGATTTGATGATGACATCGTCGGAGTTACAGCTAAATTTATTAATTGAGTTAAGATATGTTTTTTTCCATTCCTGAACCTCTATACTATTTATTGTTTTTACTGTGGTGACTGAAGGTCTGATTTAATGTCAGGAGTGCAATAACAGTGTTTAGTCATTCAGCCCGGCTTCAGATAAAATTCTTTACTTGCTTGTTAATAATTAAGGGACTATCTCCACAATAACAGCTTTAAATTTCTTCTTGTTAAAACTTCCTTCACAAATTTAAGAGAGTGATCACCTTGTTATCTTTTGCAGTGTTTAACATTTGATTTGCCAAAATATTTTTTTTTTTCACTCCACAGAGATTTGATTGGATGGAAACAAGCTGTTTGTTCCAGAATTAGTGTAAATTGTGTAAAACATTAGGAAGTTCTAAACTCAAGTTTGGCACACAATAGTGAGAGAAGCACACTCTTGTTTTGTTCCTCACGGGGAAAAACCTGAAACTCCAGTAGTGTTTAAAATGATTGTGTGAAAACAGCGGCAGTCTTACCTCTGTTTCTCTGAGAGACTCATCTTAGAGAGAGAGTCCTTTCCTCGCTCCTCCTGACATCACTGCAGCTAAACAAGTGCAGACAGATCAGCACGCGTTCGTAACCTCAACATGACCTGGAGATGACAATATGTTACTGAGATGTAACAAACAAATATACTGACATGTAGAGCAACAGAATTGTGTTTTAATACTTCAGATCATTCAGATAATCTAAGACCAGCTGTAAATTAAACGAGTTTAAAGCACAACATGGAGGCAAAAGAACCACATGACATAAAGCAGAGTGCATTCAAATTGTTTGAGATTAAGTCAAATTGTCAAGAGATTAATTTTAATGTAGCCATTCAGTAGCGAAAGTATCTTTATTAATAAAAACGCAGGGAAGCATTGCTATAAAACTTCTCGACAACATGTCTAACCCAGATTGCACAGTCTCTTGAATGCATGTTAAAGAACGCTAAATGTGGAAACATCGGATAAACATCTTAATGAAAGGTTTTTTATACATTCTAAATCACAAACTAACTCTTAAATATATTTTCTAAATGTCTAACATCTGACAGGAAACGTCTTATATACATATTGCAGATGAACAACCACAACTTGCAGATGTAAATGTAAACATTAAAAAGATGTCTCTGTGATGTACGTGTGCTATTAGGGAAATTGAAGAACATTAAGAAATGCACATTTTAATTTTAAAACTTGAGGCGGCAAACTAAAACCCATATAAAGGTCATAAGTTTCTGTAATGCAGTTTAATATTTTTACACTCATTTATTTCCAAAAATGTTTATTACTTTATTAAATTACTTTTCTTTTCATTTTTTATTTGATCATAGCCCCAAGTTCACAATCTATTTTATTATATGCCAGCAGCCATATCACCCTGTAGCCCAAGACTGGTTGCTCACTGAAGCTAAGCAGGGCTGAGCCTGGTTAGTACCTGGATGGGAGACCTTCTGAGAAAGCCAGGTTGCTGCTGGAAGAGGTGTTAGTGAGGCCAGCAGGGGGTGCTCACCCTGTGGTCTGTGTGGGTCCTAACGCCCCAGTATAGTGACGGGGACACTATACTGTCAAAAGAGCACCGTCCTTCGGATGAGACGTTAAACCGAGGTCCTGACTCTCTGTGGTCACAAAAAATCCCAGGATGTCTTTCGAAAGAGTAGGGGTGTAACCCCGGCATCCTGGCCAAATTTACCCCTTGGCCTCTGTCCATCATGGCTTCCTAATCATCCCCACATACTGATTGGCTTCATCATTGTCTCCTCTCCATCAGTAAGCTGGTGTGTGGTGAGCGTTCTGGCGCAATATGGCTGCCGTCGCATCATCCAGGTGGATGCTGCACATTGGTGGTGGTTGAGGAGATTCCCCCTCTATGTGAAGCGCTTTGAGGTCTCAGAAAAAGCGCTATATAAATGTAACGAATTATTATGGTTTAAAATGGTCCTAAATTAATTTTTTACATTGAGAGAAAATGTATATACAGCGAAAATAATAATTACTATCTTTGTGAACCAAAATAATATATTAAGCAGATTATTATTGTTTTATTAATTAAACAATTGTTTGACAAAATCGAACATTCACTATGATGTTTATCCGTCTTATCTCTAAAGGTCTATAAAATACTTTCGATTTCGCATTATCACAAAACAGCCGCCAGAAATGAAAAGGAAACCCCTTCTGACACGTATTCGTTTACAATACAATAACCCTTTCGAATAAACTCCATGTTTTAACTTTTATCGCCTTCAAAATATTTATTCGTGTAAATTCATTTCTAGCAGCTTCTACGTCTGTTTGGAGTAGCAGGCCTATAGGCTACTTCCGGTGATATAACCCGTATAAAACCAATATTATGATTCCCAAAATAACTAATCAAAGTTAAAACTTACTTGAAGTGTGAAGAGAATTTAGACTTTAATTTCTGTTCTGTCCTTCACAGGCTACGAGTCTAAAAGCAAAGTCCAGTATCTGGTGGAACAGATTTCTCGCCTGTTTATAAACTTTGTTAACGATAAACTGCTCAATACAACCTCCTCTTTGCGGAAGTAAGTTATAAGGCAACCGAAAGCAACGCTCGCGCTGAGAACCCTATAGCTGAGAACTGTGGTATTGAAGGAACAGCAGTCGTGCACGGAAGTGGACTTTTTTCGGAGCATTGCAAACTTTTGTTCATTACATTTTTATTTTTTTTTAGCATTTAGTCATTTTTAATAAACACTTTAAGTGGGCTATTTAAAAAGTGAAGACCTCCGATGCAAAAGCCTATTAAAGCAACCTCTGTCAAAAAGGAGATAATGTGAATGCTCTACGCACGTAAATACTTTCACTTCAAACTTACTAAATCCCAGCCTCAGCCCCTTCAGCAACACCGGTATTTGGGTAGAAAGTCACAAACCTACACTTAGGACCAGGGACGTGCACAGACATTTTGAGGGGCAGGGGTGAAAAAAAAGGGCACAAAAGGTTTTTTTTTTACTTGTTTTAAACCAAATATATACATATATATATATATATATATATATATATATATATATATATATATATATATATATATATATATATATAAACACAATTCTGACTTTTTATAAAATGTATTAAAGTTAATTTTATCTTCCTCAAATTCACACAATTGTTTCATTTTCAAAAGATGTCTACAAAATAATCAGTTCACACGGAAACCAATGTTCTCCCTAGTATTCACCAGGTTTATGAGCAGCAAAGGAAACCATGCCACAAAGTTCATGTTTTCTATGCTACTAGTTTCAATCAAGTATATATTTGATACACCTGATAGTGACATGGACTTAGTTTCACATTTTAGGGAAGACTGTATCATCATCATCAAATAAAATCTTCAAAATCCACATTTAGATGGAGTTTAACCTACTATCCTCCATCTGTTTGAATCTGTAGATTTCCTCTAAATTCACCAATTTAGATTTCTATATTTCAGGGGAAAGACTATTGATGTATGTAAGTCATTAACTTTAATAATAAGAATTTAAGGCCATAACATAAAAAGTTACAAAAACATCCAGATTTTCCATACAAGGTCATAAATTGCATTCAGTCAAGTCTTAAATTTATATTTTTGTATTAAATTTCGAGTCAATATCGCCAATGCTCGATATCAATATCGAGTTCGATAAATGTTCGATAATGTTTATGTGCCAAAAGCGGAACGAAAATCACGCGCGTCTCACGGACTGTTTATCCGCTCGGTTCAAAGTCTCAAACGGCTGCGCAGCGCGAGCTCACTAGAGCAGACGCGATCACTCTTGATTGGCGCTTCAGACCATAGCTTCAGACCTGATATTTAGATACACACTATTCAATAAATATATTTGTTTGACAGGGAAGATTTGTGCAAACAGGAATATATATTATTTTTCAAAAATTAAAAAAAGCACCCCAGAAAAAAGGGCACTTTCTCTCCAGGAATAAAAAGGGCAGGTGCTCAAGCCCCCTTTGATGTCTATGTGTGCACGTGCCTGCTTAGGACTTAATAAAAATGTTAATTTTAAACAAAAACTGACTTAGAGGCGTTTGCATCTGAACATTTGTGGATTCACTCATCGTTATCGCTCCATCTCTGAGACCACATGGTCTCCATCACTAGCATGAAATGCGCAACTAGCACACGCGACACAGACGTAACTTGAAGAGAACTTTCACACAAGTCAAGTCTAAATAAGTCAATTAAAGACTTTAAATGATGCAATTTACATTCTTCAAAACTATGTAATGTCAAGAACATACTCGTATTGCATTAATGTGTTTCATACCTGAAGAGGGGAGATATTTATTGCTCATTTTGTATTGTTTGAGAAGCGCGCGCCCTCCCTCAAGCAAGTGAACACTCTCCAAGGGAAAAGCAATCATAGAATCGATAGATCGAGCAAGGCATCAATCGTCAAAAAAATAAACACTGTAAAATACATTTAAGAAATACATTCTATTGTCTTGTCACATCTTACATATCGCATATTAATTTAGCTATTATCTATTTTTGTAACTACCACATAAACTGCTCAATAACGCTTTAATGTATGACCCGTTGGCCGGTCCGTTGCATTAGGCTACGATTAAAAGCAGTACCAATGTCAAAAATGTGATGTGCAGTCAAGTTCGGGTGTGTGTGCTGTTTAAACGTGTGAATTTTATAATTGAGGGAAAAAATAATATGTATGTGGCAGCAATGCGTCACCGTACTTCTTATTCAAAACTGGTTTTCTTTCTTTTAACACTTTCGGTTTCGTTTCTATCAACTCAGTGAGCGACTGTCACGTGACCTTTAAAAAAAATCCTCAAGTCTCAAAATCTACTGGTACTGTAATGGCATTAGGGGAAAACAAGACAGGGGATGATCACACCAAACGGGCTTTTGATTTGATTTAATATAAATTAATTAGTTAATAAAATCTATTATTTGTTTTTAACATATCATCACTTTATAGTTTTTTTCCCCACAAGTTCCTGAAGTTTTTCACAATTGCTTTGCATCATTTAGATGTCTCTTTAATAATTTTGTTATGTAACCAGTTTGAGATGACTTTTGCTTTGTGATATGATACATTGAGAGTTGCAGTTAAAAAATAGGTTAAAAAAAGACCCGGCAGCTACTTAAAGGAGTAGTTCACTTTAAAAAAAAAAAAAAAAAACTTTTGCTGATAATTTACTCACCCCCATGTCATCCAAGATGTCCATGTCTTTCTTTCTTCAGTCGAAAAGAAATAAAGGTTTTTAAAGAAATAAAGGTCTCCATAATGGACGTCAATGGGGTCCAAACAGTTCAAGGTCCAAATGAGAGTTTCAGTGCAGCTTCAAAGGGCTTTAAACGACACCAGACGATGAATAAGGGTCTTATCAAGCGAAACGATCGGTCATTTCAACAATGACTCGAAAAAAGATTTGTTCATTTTGATGAACAAGTTCGAACAGAGTCACGAACGTGCATCACAGAACAGAGCAAGGCGAGCATTTGTGTTTATAAAACTTAAACTTTATTTATTTATTTATTTTTTAAATAACCAATCATTTCGTTAGATAAGACCCTTATTTATCATCCAGTGTTGTTTAAAGCCCTTTGAACAGTTTTCACTGAAACTCTCATTTGGACCTTGAGCCGTTTGGACCCCATTGAAGTCCATTATATGAAGAAAATCCTGGAATGTTTTCATCAAAAATCTTAATTTCTTTTTGACTGAAGAAAGAAAGACATGGACATCTTGGATGACATGGGGGTGAGTAAATTATCAGCAAAAGTTTTTTAAAAAGTGAACTACACCTTTAATCAAAATCATATTCTGTGCATAATATAAATCCATGTATCATTCGTTCAGTCGTTTTTTAATTTAATGTTAAAAGTAAAAAAAAAAAAATAAAAAAGAGGAAACAGTTCCTTTTTATTCTTTCAATAAAAACTAAAGAATTCAGCTTGATTTTTCGTTCTGCATAGACAGGGCTTTCTTCTGTGAAAAAAAAGTAGTTCTCAAGTGCCAGGGAGTCCGTTCATATTTTTGAATTTGTGTTTCAGAGATTTGTGTCTCAAACAGTTGATCAATACAAGGATACACAAAACTGAACTATTCAAAAACTATTTACAATTGCATAATTATTTTTGAACTGACAACCAAAGTGTGTAAAGGGAGAAGGTTACATTAAAGACATACATTTTACATTAAATCCACTATCATTTCTTATAGAATTGTCTTTACAGTATTTAATGCAATTACATAGGACAAATGAAGAGTAATCCTTTTTCAAAAGGAAAATTAATCAGGTTACTTATTAATTATGCCCAACACTGGCCTTTAATCCTACAGTTTTGATTTTAAACTTTCATTTAAATGTTTTTGTTTTATTAAAAATGTATTTTATCATTATTAGTTAGTCTATGAACTACATATGTATTACATTAGTTATTTATTGATCTTTGTTCATGTCAATACACACTACAGTTGTTAAAGTTTAAGTTATTCAAATAAAACCATGTCAGATGCATGTTGACAACTATATATTGATCTTTTTAATAGCATGTTATTGTTAGATTATTATATTTATTGAATACCCAGTTTGAAAAAGTTTTGGAGGGGTCAAAAGCTAAGAAATATTATTCATATTTTGCAACATATTTTAAGCAATATATTGACATTTTGGAATTAATTTGGCATTTTAATTCTTTAAATTTATTTGAAACCTGTTTCAAAGACAGTTGCAGAGCTTAAGAAATATGATGTCAGTTTACATGCCATCTTGGCATTTTTATTCTATTAAATTAGGCTATTTTAAATTAAAGACAAAAGAGAAGCAACACTCTAAGATACATCGTATTTTGTATCAACTTGGTGAGCTTGTTTTGCATTTGTTTTCGGTATGATGATAATATAACCGGTAATTATTGTATATTTACTAAACTGCAAAAGAAAACGCGTCAGTGCTGCAAAATGGCCGGAGAGGTCAGTAATGAACCGATTCACTAAAAGATCCGAACCACACAGAAGAAACGAATCGCTCTGATGGGGACTGTTGTTGATCACATAATATAATGGTGATATTCATCGATTTGTTGCTCAAGGTTTTGGATTTCTGAAGCGGTTTCTCATCTGCAGATTAGATGCTTTGAGTTTTCGAGCCCGTGAAAATGTCTGTTGTTTTTGTTCCCAAACGGCAGCGCGGAAAAGCGCAAATCAACCAGGAGATAATTCAAAGAGTGAGTAAACATTTGAAATCAGTGCTTAATTCGTTCACACACACAGTTCTTTTATTTACGAGAAAAACAGCCGCTTTCTACAAACGACCTCAGCCATATAACGTTAGCAGCTAAAGTTGCCGGTGTGTTTTCAGGACACACACGGAAATGACGGAACCGTACTGGACAACTATGTTGTCGTACAACTAACTAACGTTAGTTACGTCATTTATGCGGGTATCGTATGTGTTGTGTGTATTTTTTGGTAACTTACGGAGATGTAGATATTGGCTAATTCAATATAAAGATTGTAGATCCCGTCAGTTTCTTTCTTTCATCGGAGCTGCTCTCTTCAGTCAGTTGTCCGTTATGCGCGTTCACGCAGGTTTAGTTAAAAACATGTTCGTTAAGATTTAAACTTTAAATTCGCGCCGCTTCTGTTTGCTGCAGTGTGAGCGCGAGAGTTCGAGAGTCGCACCTGTTATAAAATAAGTGTGAACATTTTATTTCAATTCCAACGCGAGTTAACGCGATATGTTTCAAACAAACAAATTAACTCATGTGTTTGTATTGAAATCACTAGTTTTGGTTTTGTTCTCTTAAAAACTTTAAATGAACAAGACAAGTTAAGCTAGACAAGGAATTTTAGTTATACTGTTAAGAACACTGCATTTGAAATAGAGAAAGGGAAAATACAAAGTTAAACAAAGAAAGCCTCGATCAGCAAGGCAGATAATATAATAAATGTGTTATTTTAAATCGAGTTAAAGGTTTTACATTATGGGAAAATTTTAACATTGAAGAAACTAGACAGTGTTGAGGACACATTTGTTCTTGTGAATAAAATCAAATCTGCAATGCAAAACAAAAGAAAAATAAAGAAATCTTTCAGTGAAAAGTTTAAATCACACACACACACATATATATATATATATATATATATATATATATATATATATATATAAAAGAGATGGGTACAACCTAAATGCATGATAGTTCACTCAAATCAATATGATACCATAATTTACTCACCCTCTCTGAGCCATCCTACGTGTGTGACTTTCTTCTTTCAACCGAACACAGTTATATTTAAAAATATCCTGACTTTTCCAAGCTTTATAATGCTAGTGAATGGTACCTGAGATTTTGAAGTATTCAAAATGTAGTATTTAGGAGTAGCATGAGCCAAGTAATTCATGATCAGTGATCTTTCATCAGGTCAGAGGTTCAGAAAGATGCTTTAAAATGGTTATGAACTAAAATCCTTCTGGTGCAGAAAATCTTGACCTACTAAAGTGTATATATAAAGTTTTGAAGTGTTTCCTAAAGTGAATCTACTAACTGATCGCCACTGTTTTGCAGCTGCTGGACGAGAACGATCAGCTGGTGAGATGCATCACAGAATATCTGCAGAAGGGCCGAGCCACCGAGTGTGTTCAGTACGTGTGTTTCACGCGTCTGTTCTCTTCATATGCTTTAGTGCTTTTAATGAAGGATGTACTTCATCTGCTTCACAGATACCAGCAGATTTTGCACCGGAACATCGTGTATTTGGGAACCATAGCTGATGCGAGCACAGAGATCGTGCCGGAGGAGACGCAAACGTCTGCAAACGACTCGGTCAGTTAGATGTTCTGTGAATGGGAATATTGTAAACACGTTATATTGTATTGCTCAAAGGCTCAGTTGTTTATGTACATTCGAATATGAGTGAATACGAGTACAAATGTTTGCCTGCCTGGTTGTATTATTATTATTATTTTTTATTTTTTATCACAGAATCCTTAAGGAAACACAATCCCATTGGCCAAATGGAATCCCAGATGTCTTAGCTGGGAACACTTTTTTATGTACATAATTTTCATAGTATTTATACTTTTAATACGATGTATAATAAATGCCATAAATAAAATACCATGTGTAAATCCATTCTGCACAAAATGCAAATCAGATTCCTGTCATTGAAGTACTTCTAGATCACTGTGGTAGGCTATTGTTGTACCGGCCTTCAGATTTTTAACTGCAAAAAAGAAAATAGAGAACATGAATTAGCAAACGTTACAGAGACACAAAATGTGAAAGCTCAGTTTGTACGCAAATAGAGTCAAAGACAAAAATGAAAGCAGATGTTATGTTATATATTTATTTTTTGCATTGCTGGTACACTTGGAAATAATCAGTTGCCAGCTCTAGTGAACAATAAGCAACATAAGCCAAGCAGTCGCCCATCATATCTTCTGTCAGGGCAACATCATTTCTTTCTTTTTTTCTCTTTTTTTAAACTCCTTTTAATTTTTTTGAAGCCACTAGTAAACCATTTTGACACAGCTGAGAAATGTTGAGCGTTACAGTCCAAGGTCATTGAAGATGTTTTATCTTAAAAAAAAAAAAAAAGAAAAAAGCCGAAACAGTTTGGGAGAAAAACACGGACGAAGCAACGAACCTACATTTTTTGATTGTGCAAAGCACAGAACTATAAAAAGATATATTTATATACAGCAAACGATTCTCTGTAAACATGGTAAGTATGTTAGTTTTCAGAAAACATGGTCATATCATAAATACAGGCAACATTGGCATCGGCAAACGTCACGAAAGAACATTCGGGGCTTTTAAGATGCAGCCCGAAACCACAGAAACCAACGGGATCTGGGCTCAAAAATAACCAAAAAATAATAATAAATCCACCCCAATCCGACCAGAACCATTTATTAGTGTTTAGAATGGCGTATTTGGTAACCTCTGTAGAAAGAAGGTACAGTTCAACTCTGTAGGAAAGGAAAACAAATGTGCTTCACATCTTGGGAAAATAACGTTTTACTTATAATTAAGCCTATATTATGCTAACTTATAGAGTAATGGTATAATGTGTAAGAAAATACAAAAATAAGATTAATACTGTCAATATTTGTACAAGAAATATATTGTATTTGAAAGGAATAAAGTGTTATATTTATGAGAAGTGTTAGTGTCGTTTCTGATGAAAGCCGATGGGAAAACAAACACGATGACCATACAGAAGGGTTTTGTGTTTTTCATAAAATGATTTTTTATCTTCTCTCTCACTCTCTTTCTAGATATAACTACTACTACGCTCCCAAATGTTTCTTTTTTAATTTCAAATTTCAAGCACCATTTCCCCCTCTAAACAATACTTTGGTTAGAGAAAATATCTGCAAGTGCTATTCAAAACAACATGGCACAAAGTTACTTACTGCTAACATCCTTTTTTTTTTCTTTTTTTCGTTTTAAATCTGTCAGACGTTGAAAAAGTAGTGTATTTCTTTCAAATTACACCTCTGCTATGATTATTATATTTCTGCCGAGCCTGCTCAAAGCCTCTTCATAAAAAGTAAATTATTTATAGTTCTTTTTTGTGTCTTTTTTCCGAGTCCTTTACAAGCTATGGAACAGTAGCTGAGAGCTGCAGTCGGGGTCGTCCCACGTGACATTTGGCAGTTACAGCTATTTTCACACAGTATCGTTATATGGGACGTCCGGTCAGCGAACCGGGCCCTGGGTCTTTGTAATGCGGCTGCAGTGGTGCGCAGTGAGTGAGCACGTGGCCATGCATATCGGAAAAAGTCGCGTGTAAACTCGAAGCCGAACGAATTGAGCTCGAAGCGGCTGCCAGTGAAATGGTCCGACTTGCTGCTGTTTGTTAACGTGAGTCATGCATCGTTCAGACAGCGTGGAAGGCAGTTACGTTTCTGTTTGGGGACACGCATCTGTGTACAAAAATGTTATTAACCACTATGTTAAATGCAAATTTCCCTATAAAAACACTTCTAGTTCACAAGGTTGGAGTCTAGACCAGGTTTACGGCACACTTCACCACAAGATGAACAATCCCAGCTGGGATTCATAAAACGTCATCGGTTCAACCTCTCCCAGCACGGGTCCAGCTCAGTACTGGTGTAGGTATGAGGGTCGATGCTCGGGTTTGAGCGGGAAGGTTTTGAAGCCTTTGCTCAGGATCTTGTGCTGGGAAACCTGTTGCTGCTGCTGCTGCTGTTGCTGTTGTTGTTGTGGTGTGAACGGGAAGCCGGAAGAGATCCCGGAGGATGGAGGACAGTCATTGGCTGTCGACCACACCGGAGACTGCAGCATTTGCATGGAGTCGCCCCATTGGCTGGAGGGGATGGTCATCTGGTAGAGGGAAGAGCTGGGATTGGGCATGGTGTTGGTGTGTGAGGAGTGCTGCCACGGGGCTTTAGGAGGCCATGTTTTAGTTTTGCTGTCCTGTAACACAAACAGCACACACACATATGGAGCGAAACTATGAAAGTGTGCCGAAGGTCAATGACAAATATTCATGTTCAAGAAGGTGAATGATTAAATCGCATCCAAATATGCGTGTTTACATAATATATGTGTGTGTACTGTGTATAACTATATACATATGCATGTATATACTGTGTGTATATATGAAGAGTTCAGATGCAAAAGCCTCTAATATCCTCTGGATATTTTTTTTATCGCCTCGAACAAGAGTTCTCACGTTAACGCAGCACGTTAACGCCGATAACGGCCCACCCTCTAATATATATATATATATATATATATATATATATATATATACTCATTCGTTACAGATCAAAAAAAAATTCAACAACATGGTTGTACAGTGCAAACTGTGCCTTCCAGCAACGGAAACACTTTCTTTATGGAAAGACTCGACATCCAAACTAAAGCAACATTTGCATTCTCTATATTCCTGTTCAAGAAAAATTTCCATTGTCTAAAAATTCTTTATTATATTTGCTTGAAGAAATGAATTTTGTATTCTCTATTTTCCTATTGAAGAAACTTTTACATTTAATTTTTTCCTTGTACATCTCAAGTTGTAAATAAAATATAATAATCTGTAATAGCATACTGTAGCCACTAGATGTCTATATAGTCCTTTACATAAATATATATTCAGGGCTGTCCAATTTTTAATACATAAAAGTTGTTTTTTAAAATAAAATCTGTCCTTGAAGTAATCCAGAAGTAACCAGTTACATTACTTTCATATAAAAACTGTTTAAATTCAACTTTAAAAAAAAAAAAAAAATGTCTTTATTACAGTACTTGATTGCTAGTTTTTTTTATTACAGTACTTGATTTCAAAATATAACTTAAATAACAAAATAATTTACAAATATTACTTTTTAAATCATTTGACAACATCTGAAGTAACCATCATAAGCGATCAGAATCAAATCTGATATTTTATGAGTCACTGTGTGATGTCACTTCCTGGCATCCTGCATGTAACACCACACGGAATTGATGTGACATTTGGCTGAGTATAAAAACTCCATTATAATCCAAACGTTAATTATTTAAATATTCTATGACTAAAGTGATTTAAATCAACGGCTGCATGTGTGAAAGCACCTACTGTGAAATTCCATCTCATATTATAATGAAATAAACGTGTGTGTGTGTTTGAGTCCTACCTGGTTACTGTCGTCACTGGTGTGGTGCAGTGGAGGAGAGGGCAGAGTACACACTTCCTGTTCACCACAGCTGTGTTTCCTAAAAAAACACACTCAACATGAGCAACATCATCTCGCATGAAGCGAAGACAAAGCAACAAATCAAACGTTGGTTACCGTCTTTGTTTGACAGCCGCCACCAGGTCCGGCCCAGAGAACATGGAGAACAGGCTGTCCCCATTGGCCGAGGAGGTCTCGTCACTCCGAACTGGCTGAATCCCCCTGATTGGCTGACCAACCGCTGTTGACCACCTCCCTGCTCAAATACAAACATCTATATCAACATCTTAAAACTACTAAAGGTCCCGTATTATGCCCCTTTTCACAATATAAAATAAGTCTCTGATGTCCCCAGAGTGTGTATGTGATGTTTCAGCTCAAAATACCCAAGGGCCAGTTGTTCAAAACATTTAATCTGGATCAAAATGATCTGGATTTGGAAATCCCATTTTTTCCTATCCAGGATCAGGTAATCCGTCTTACTTTTATGCCGATTTTTCAAAGCAACATTGGACTGGATCACCCTGATCCAGAAACACAGTTTTCAAGATTACCAAATCCAGATTACCAGTGCTCTAAATGGGACAACATATCACAATGTGGGCCACCAGCTGTATAAAGAACAGGTAGAAGAGCCAACATGGGGTCACTGTAAGTGTTTCTTATTTTGAGACAAAACACAAATGGGGACAAGATATTATTATTTATTTTTTTACTTTACTATACTGAATAGCTTAATTGTTAGCCTATGTATACTGTATCACTGTTACAACGGTTACACAAGTCAAGTGCAAAATATAAATAAAAATATACACTAAATGATGCAAATGTATTATTTGACCAATTTTAAAGTTTTACTACATTTTCTTCCTGAAATCCACCTTGAAATCCTACCTCCTGTTGGGATCAGGATAATCCTGTTTTTTTGGATCAAAGTTATCCAAATCCCACTGACAAGTTTTGAACAACACAAACTGAAGGTTTGATCCAGATTAAAACTAGGATTAGATTCCCTGATCCAATCTGATTTCAGATTCCTTCTTTCCCTTTTGAAAAACCCATTTTCAAGATTTGATCCAATCCGATAACCAAAATCAGATCAGATTACCTTTGAACAATTGGCCCCAACAGATCATTTTTACAGCATGTTTAAATTGTCTCTTTTTAGGGCTCAGAAAACGCACTGTTTAAGTGTGTGCCCTTTAAATGCAAATGAGTCCAGCAATGGTGGATGTGTACAACTCGTCTGTGAACTGGATCAGGGCGGTTCTATGTTAAAAGTCAACATTCGTGGGCGGGGTCTGTGGCTGTTGTGACGTCACACTAGCCCCATGGCTGCAAACAGGTCGTTGGGTGACACTGGTTATGGTTTAGGGGGATTAAAAAAAAGGAGTGAGTGGATTATATCACTATAGGGTGATTGTGTACACACTGTCAAATCACATTTATGTCCAAGTGAATATAATAAGTCCCCTTTAACGTCAATGTTTACACTAAAGGATATAATTCATGGCGAGCACCATGTGACTGGTCATGTGTCACTCACCCTTCACTGTAGTATTCAGGGTGTGCCCAGCCCCTGTGCTGCTCCTCAGGGTGGGGCCAGTTGCTGCGGGGGTTGCTGGGACGGCGGACATGTTGAGCCTGGCGTTTCTGCTGCATGGCCTGATTGACCCCGGCAACATAACGAGCAAACTCTGGATCCGAGCCCACTGACCGAGACACAGAGATGAGTGGGGTTAGTCCTGCTCTTTGTTTAAACTGGCCAGCACAGCAGAAACACATAATGGAAACCAACACACACACACTTACTCTCTCTACACATTCACACACACGCACTCTCCACTCACAACGAGAAAACAATTCAATTCTGAATTCATTACATTTAAACTGCACTGTCAATTTGATGCATTGTTTTCAAGCAATTAGTTATAAAGTAAAAAATATAATATAATAAAAATTAAATAATACTACAATAATATCAATAATTTAAAAATATGCACATAATGGAAATGTGACTGAAATGAATGTGTGTATAATATATATACACTACCGGTTAAAAGTTTAAGATCGGTAAGATTTTTTATGTTTTTAAAAGAAGTCTCTTCTGCTCACCAAGGCTGCAATTTTTTGATAAAAAATACACAAAAAACACAGTAATATTGTGAAATATTATGACAATTTAAAATGACTTTTTTATGTTAATATATATTAAAATGTAATTTATTCCTCTGAGAAAAGCTGTATTTTCAGCATCATTACTCCAGTCTTCAGTGTCACATGATCCTTCACAAATCACTCTAATATGATGATTTTATGCTCCAAAAACATGTATGATTATTATCCATGTTGAAAACAGTTTTTGACATTTTTATTTCAGGATTCTTTGAGGAATAGAAAGGTCAAAGAACAGCATTTATTTAATTAGAATCTTTTCTAACATTATAAATGTCTTTACTGTAACTTTTTGATCAATGTAACTCATCCTTGATGAATAGAAGTATTGATTTCTTATTTATTTCCCCCAAAAATAAAATACAAATTCTTACTGACCCCAAACTTTTTAAAGGGTAGTGTTTAATGTAACAAAAGCTTTCCATTTCAGATAAAAGCTGTTCTTTTGAACTTTCTATTCATCAAAGAATCCTGAAATAAAAATGTAAAAAACTGTTTTCAACATGGATAATAATCATACATGTTTTTGGAGCATAAAATCATCATATTAGAGTGATTTGTGAAGGATCATGTGACACTGAAGACTGGAGTAATGATGCTGAAAATTCAGCTTTTTTTTCAGAGGAATAAATTACATTTTAATATATATTAACATAAAAAAGTCATTTTAAATTGTCATAATATTTCACAATATTACTGTGTTTTTTGTGTAAAAAATATTAAATTGTGTATACATGTATGCATGCATTTATATATACTTTATATATTATATATATGCGTACATAATATATATATATTTATATTATGTACGTATATATATATATATATATATATATATATATATATATACACACACATTTATAAAATATAATATTATACTATATATATTTATACAAATACATGCATAATAACTAACTAAAAATTTAAACAAAATCTTTATTTTTTTGGTAAAAACTAGACAAATTTAGATCTGATGTTTTTCCTGAAAGTCATATAGCAATGTTTGTCAGCATAGCTTTAATCAAGTCAAAGTAAGTTAAGTGTACATAAATCATTTGATCAGAACAGTCACTCTACCATGCAGTGGAGTTTTGCTCAACTACTACAAACACGTCTGCTCACCTGCAGGGTCAAAGGGCATGGAGTCTCCCAGCACCCCAAACAGACTCTGCTCGCTCTGGTCTCGGTTGGGCCAGGTGTTGTTCCGCGGCCCCTGCGGGGGCTTGTGTCCGAGCATCTCCGACATGACGCTGTCCATGTATGTGCTGCACCAGCCCGAGACTGTAGAGGTCAGAGCTGAGGTCGGGCAGACCGGGAGCGGGCCACTGCGTCAAGGGCCCGATCGGTGACATGCCGCCCAGCGGACCCTGGGGCCACTTACTGGGAGCTCTAGGCTGCGGGGGCTGCTGGGAAGAAATCTGTGGAGAAACCGGGGCTTGCTGTTGCTGAGGCTGACCAATCGGCTGCAAGAGATGCTGGTAGAACGGCAGGGTGGGTCTGCGGTTGTGACTGTGTTTGTGTTTGCTGTTGTTTTGGTGTTGAAGGAAGTTGCTGCTGCTGCTGCTGCTGTTGTTGTGTCTGCTGCTGTAAGGTTTGCGCTAACGTTCTCACGGCGTCTGTAGACACTTGCGAGGTCGGCGGTTTCAAGTCGGATCGCATTTGTCGACGCAACCGAGTTCCTTCTCTTCACTAACGGAGACGCCTGCTGGGATTTTCCCATGTTGAACCCTGATAGGAAGTCGATGACGTCTTGCATCTCCTGGTCGGTGGGAAGGTTCATGCCCTGCTCGTCCGCGCCGTTGGCGAGGTGTGTGTGGCTCGGGTTCGGGGTGCAGGGCATGCTGCTCATCTGAAGGATGCTGTGCAGGCGTGCGGTTTTGTCGTCGGAGTTGGTGCTGCTACGAGACGGGGTGTTTGGGATGGAGTAACTGCCGCCCGCGCTGGAGTTGGACGAGGTTTTCTGGTGAAGCGTGAGGTGAGTTTGGAGATGGTTTTGGGGAGGCCGCTGGAGGATTTGGTGCTGTTCCCGGGCAGAAGATCCACAGGGCCGCCGTAATCAGTCGTGTCCCGTTGAAGCTGGATCTGAATGGTGGGCAAAGTCTGTTCCCTGCACACACACACACACATGCAGAGAATTACAACCTCTCTCTAATCAGTGTTATTTTAGTGTCATTGAGATCAATATTATGATTGTAATATTTTTCATTTTCTATATAGTTTGAGTTAATTCAGTTATTTTAGTACATGTGTGTATGTGTGTGAGAGAGATAGAGAGAGATGGAGTGCATGTAAAATATTCTACAAAATGTATATACAGGCATACATTTAGTAGAAAATTTTATATATTATAAATACATATGTATATATTAGAGCTGTCAGTTAAACGCGTTATTAACGGCGTTAACGCAAACCCATTTTAACGGCGTTAATTTTTTTATTCGCGCGATTAAAGGTCTTTTTGTCCTAGCAAACTTTGTAGTTTTTTCACATACTTTTGCAACAGGACACGGCATGCGTCCTGATCTGTCCTGATCCATTTCAGCGTCTCGCGCTCGTCATCCACTCAATGCCGGCTCGCAAGCCCGAACGAGTGTGTGCGGCGTGCCTGATGTTTTGTTTCCGGTCTAGCTAGATCCGCTTGCGCTTTGGTCGAAGAAGCAACGAAACGTCCTCGCGCGGCGCAAGCAATTGAAATGAATGGGTTTCAGAGCGCAGCACGAGGACGTTTTGTGCCGCACACACTCGTTTCAGCTTGCGAGCCGGCCAAATAGTAACGTTATGTTTTGAGTGGATGACGAGCGCAAGACGCCGAAATGGATGCCAATGAGATTCTGAATGTAAAGTTTACTTTTAAAAAGTTGCCAAATTGTCCCATTGACGAGACCAAAGCGATCTGTATGTTTTGTCATTATGAACTGAGCTATCATCATCGCAGCACGTCCAGCCTGAAACACCACTTGATGATGGCCAAGCAACACACACACACACACACACACACACACACACACACAAACACAGATGATGCAAATTCTCCACCCCCTCGTCAATATCAGGACCTCGTCAGTATTTCTTTCACCCTTTTATTGATGGACAGTGTTGCATTGTGTGAGAGATTATTTAGGCTATATATGTTAGAGTGAAATTGAACACTATTCCAATGTTATTTTCAATAATAATAATTAAAAAAAAAACATTTGCACTAAACAAGCCAATCCACTTTTCCATGTTGATGAGAGCATTAAAATGAGAAAAAATGTAACAAAAAGAAATCAAAAGACATTAAGAATAGATAAAAATGTGCGATTAATCGCGAGTTAACTATGGCATTAATGCGATTAATCGCGATTAAATATTTTAATCGTTTGACAGCACTAGTATATATCATTTTAGTAGAATATTTTGCACACACAAAAAGAAAATGTAAAATTTTTTGTGATGATTAGTTTTTTACTAGTTAAAAAAAGGGAAATTTATTTATATATATATCAGTTATTTTAGTAAAATAAAGTTATAAGGTTAGTTAACCCCAAAATAAAAATTCTTATTCCACAGAGAAGGAAATGAATAGTTGAATAAAGTCTGTTATTTTTGTCTGGTTTTTTTTTGCGCACAAAAAGTATTCTCGTCACTTGATAAACGACTTGATAAAGATAGAGCCACTGTCACTATTTAAATTATGTCTTTAATAACTTTTCTGGGCCGAACAGTTTCGATCCCTTAAGAAGCCAATGAAGGAGTGATCCAGCTCTCAGATTTACACAAAAATATCTTCATTTGTGTCCCGAAGATGAACGAAAGTCTTACGGGGTTGAACAACATGAGGGAGAGTAATTACTGACAGAGTTTTCATTTTGGGGTGAACTGTCCCTTTAAACTAAATGAAAATAAGAAATGCTTGAAATATTTATTTTCAATCATTCCTGAGTGAACTGAGGTGAGTGTGAGATGCATTTGCCACTGACTTGCGCTCCTTCCAGCGGTGGAGGTCGAACACAGCCGTGTAAAGCACGTCCACCAGGCCGAGGGTCTTCTCCGGATCCAGACTGCGCTGCAGCAGAGACATCGTGGCTGGATCCTCCTTCAGACACCTGCAAGAGTTACATTACATTTACAAGTCTTTTTATCATTTATGTTAAACCATATCAGCAAAGGCTAAACTTTAGAGAGAAGTTTAAAGGGATACTCCACTTTTTTTGGAAATAGGCTCATTTTACAACTCCCCCAGAGTTAAACAGTTGAGTTTTACCGTTTTTGAATCCATTCAGCCGATTTTCTGATATTTAGAAGTATATCAGTAACCAGACAGTTTCTGGTCTCATTGACTTCCATAGTAGGAAAAAAAATATACTATGGAAGTCAATGAGACCAGAAACTGTCTAGTTACTGATATACTTCTAAATATCAGAAAATGGGCTAAATGGATTAAAAACGGTAAACTCAACTGTTTAACTCTTTGGGAAGTTGTAAAAATTAGCCTATTTCCAAAAAAGTGGAGTATGCCTTTAAACTTCAGCAAACTTCATAAATGAAATTAAAACGGACAATTATATACCAAAAACGCAATATTTTTCTTGCAAAAATAATCAATTATAGCAACTATATAATCCCCTTTAAGTTTTATATTTGATAGAAAACTTGAATTTAGCTAAATTGACCCAATTTAACAGGGGTTAAATGTCTTGTCTACCCACCAGCGTTTCTTTATTTTTTCAAGTCCCCAGCCTTCGCCATCATTATTTATTACTTTCACAAAATGTTCACGGGCCCCAGAATATGTTGTAGTATAAATATCTAAACATTCAATATATCAGAAGAAAGAACAGATCCTCTGCTTTTAAACAATTTTTTTTTTATTATAGCTTCATGCATTCCTTTTTAATCAACCCTTGAATGTTGGTAAGAGTTTTAGAAAAAAAGCAACATTTAGAACAAAAAGCTGAGAGAAATCAAGTTCTTTTCAAAGACTACAACATGAGTGCATAAGCAATGCTTTTCTCGTATGTTTTGATTCCAGAGATTCAGTTCTCCATCAATATTTGTAATAGCGCCCCTACCTTATAATAGTGAAAACACAGACAAATTCACTCAATGGTGGTGAAAGAGTTAAGAGCATGTATAATTTTATTCATAAATATTCATTCAACAACATAAGCCATCTCAACTTTATATAAACACAGTAAAGCAGCTTGAACTCCAGCAAACTAAAGAGGATGTTGATCTTCCGAGATTTAATCAACTATTGCTATAATTCCCACAAACCTTACCCTATACAGTTACTCACCATGTGGAAGGAACCTGGATCACAACTTTAGATCCTTCAAGACAGATCTGAGGGGCGTAAGCTTCCTTATTCTCAATCTGAGTCCGTGTCAACCACAACCTGCACAAACACATCATCATCATCAGGTTTAATAACTGCACACACTGTAATGAAGCTCTGAAACCATTCATGTTACTCGTCCTGTGATCATAAATCATGTCTGTCAAAGCAACAACACTTGGACACTCGAGAGCCGACTTTATCACTGTCAGAAAGCCGTTTCCACCAGAAAACACAAAAGAAACATTTCCCACAGTTCTTGAAAAGAGGCCGTGAAGTTTCAAACAGGGAGGCTGTTTCCTATCAAACAGGAAGTGGGCTATTGTTATTAATAGCGCAGGTGTATCCTCAATGTGACTCAAATGATGGGGACTCGACACAGAAAACACACGCCCAAAGGTCACGGTCACCGACCACACACACCGAGGAAAGAACGGCGTCATGGAAACGGCTTTATGATTTTTCATAAATCATTTTCCTCTAGCCGGTGGCTTTTTCCGAAACATCGAGTTCAGACTTTCATTTTTTCTTCCGTGTGAACATTGCCGACAATGAACCAATAAAACTACGCTGGTTAATATCGGTTGATAGAAAGTTTCCAGGCTGCCGCTGCGAACACTTCTCAGGTAGGATTAGATACTGCTAACATTTATGAGGTTTATGAAATAAAATCTGATAAATTTGATCATTCATAGCCGTCTTTGAGGCACTTGGTACCATATTATGATACTGCAGAGGTGTCATTGATTTTATGTCCTCACTTCTAAACATCACGGTCAACACTGCATTGGCTCCCTATTAAACATCACATACATTTTAAAACCTTTCTAATGGTTTAGCTCCTCAGTACTTGAGAAAGCTCTAAACGCATTATTTATGCACAGATATTAACATTTTTGGCTCGATACCGATAATTATTTATATTTTTAAGCTGATAACCGATATATTGAATCCAAATTTATGTATAATTGTTGCAAGCCTGATTACAAAAACATACGTTTCTCCATTAAAAGCCATGTCCCAAACACTATAATTGTTCTCATTATAATTGCATGTAGCCTATATAACAGCAACTGTATTTTCCTTTTTTTAGGTGATTTCAATCATATTTCAAGCAGTTCAAATCCATCATGTTGAACAGTGAGCATCTGAAGGGTCTATAATTTATTTATCGGCTTTAGAATATTGGCTAATATTTCTTATTGGGTCGATAATGAGAACATTAAAAAGAATTAAATTGCGTAACCCTACATTACAGTCCTTCACGTCTGTTCCGATCTCTAATATCCTTTTCCTATTTAGCAACAATCTTTGGAATAGTCTTCCTAGCCTTGTTCCAGAAGCAGACACACTGTCAGTTTAAATCTAGACTAAAAACACATCTCTTTAACCTGGCGTGCACAACACATTATCAATTTCTATTATTCAAATCAGTTAAATGACTGTTACTCTGCATAAATTAGGTTAAATGTGCTTACTGTACGGTTAGGGTTTCTCGCATGTAATTATGCATAATTTACTGTTATTACTATGGTACATGTAACAATTGCAACAAGGACACTGTAAAATAAAGTGTTAGCAATCTAATTTAATGATGATCTTTACAACAAAACTGAATCAACACTGAAATGACTTCAGCTGAACAACTGCCGAAATGCATAACTGAAAATCATGTTTTGTGTGCTACACTAACGTCACGCATAGTTCATATAGCGTTGGTTTAGACCGACTCTGAAGTAGGATCTCAATTAGTTCCTCCAAAAGGACTTCTAGAACTAAAATAGTTGCTAATTCCTGCGGTGCGAACACGCCAACATCCGGGATCTAGTTCTAGCAACTATATAAAGGTTCCTGTGGTGCAAAAGCTCCTAATCTAGACCAGACTTTCTGACTTTAACTCACCAGTCCCGCCTGTCCGAACAGCAGCTGTACCGCGGTCTTACAGGCTCCTCTCCAGCTGGAGGGACACACCTGGTTCAGGACCTCAGTGACGGGGAGTCGTCCCGCACCGCCACGCCGTTCTGGTCCAGCGCATCTTTGATCAGCTGCAGCACGGCATGCTGGGAAGAGATTACACTTGATGAGTTTAGATCTATTTGTAAAATTACTTTACAATTTAAATAGACACTACTGTTTTGAAAGTTTGGGGTTTGCATTTATTTGATCAAAAATACAGTAAAAACAAGGAAATATTATTGCAATTTAATACAACAGATTTATATATGAATATATAGTAAAGAGTAATTTATTTCCATGATCAAAGCTGAATTTTCAGCATCATTACACCAGTCTACAGTGTCACATGACCCTTCAGAAATCACTCTAATATGATGAAGAAACATTTCTGATCATTATTAATGTTGAACATTTGAGCTGCTTCATATTATTATTTTGTGAAAACTGTGATGAATTTTTAGTTTTCAAGATTCTAAGATGAATAGAAAGTTGAAAAGAACAGCATTAGAAATCTCAGTAAAGATTATTTACTGTCACTTTTGATAATTTTAAGGCATGCTTGCTTAAAAGTATTCATTTCTTTAAAAAAAAAAAAAAACCTTACCAACCCCAAACTTTTGAATAGTAGTGTGAGCATAACATTAAGAGTAAAAATTGTCATTAAAATAATAATAAAAAAACTTAAAATGGTCTTTAAAAGACACATTTTCTTAATGAAAAATAGAATTATTTTTGTTTTGGATGTGAAATATCAGGTTTTGTGAGATTCACGTATTTAAAACCATCTGAGTCATGCATGTTCCACCTAGCTTTATTTCTTATTTGAGAAATTTGATACTTGATATCATGGATTACATTTCCACCTAGATCTTATCTCTAGTCCTAATTCATAATATTGTGTTCAGAGAGAGAACAGAATACCGTTTTAAGCTTGAGGTTATCTGATGCACTTTCGTTGAAGGAAACTCCTAGGAGGAGATGCGAGCCAATCTGGACAGGAATTGTGGGTAATTCACACTGGATTGGCTGAGACGTGGTGTGAAACCGTCCAGCCTGCTGGGCTTCAGCGTCACTGCAACAGCCCTGCACACACACGGTAATAATCGAACGCTGTTCATATGCACACACACAATTAAACCAAATAAACAACAACACACAAATGCATGTGCCTGTGAAGATGCAACAAAGTCATGTTTATAAGTAACAGCTTGAGATCTTCTGAGGAAGTTGGGGAATTAAAATGTTATATATTTGTGAGTTCGGCAAGCAGTTTTTGAGATTTTAGGATTCCCCTATTGATGTAGATGGGATTTGATGACCGAAATAGCTGCAAATATGGCCGGCGAGTGAACAGACTTGTTTTTTTAAAGAGACTTTGAATATGTGCAGCATACACACGTCTCTGCTGAACACATCCTGAGAGAAGCTCTAATCGAGCACGAAGCTGTAATTCCACACACGGCAAACATACCTGCAAAGCTGCTTCCACTGATTTGGGATTAAGGTGAAATCCGGCCTTCAGCGCGTATTCACTGTGACCCAGAGAGTCTAACGCCACTTTATACGCCTGCAACACACACACACAATGCCACTGGGTCAGTCTGTGCCTCACAAAAACCCTCATTATTAACAGAACACAAAATGATTACCTTTAAATTTTAATAGAACTATAAACTGCTAGATCTATAATACTAAAGATCTGTTTCTACATTCAATCCTGTTACAGGCTACTTTATTTATTAAGTTACTTTTTAAGTTTTGCATCATCATGATTTTATTGCATTTCACTTACAAAGTGATCATTACATTCTTAAAGTAAAAATATTTAATGTGCTCAATTAACACTAGCTCTGATATAACTCGTTTAAAAGTAATTATCGTGTTAAGTAGCTTAAACTTAAAGCAATGCACTAGTAATGCCGAGGTCATGGCTTTGATTCCCTGGAAATGAATGAACTGATAAAAAGTATACAGTATAACTTAAATAAGATGTCGCTTTGCATTCTGCCAAAATCATAAATGTACATACTAGATAATAGCATTTATCAAATAATTATCACAATTAAACTATGATGACATGGTATAACCCCCATGTTAATTATTTGATAAATGAGATTATTTAGTATGTACATTTATGCTTTTTGCAAAATGCACAGCGACATCACAGACACCCAGTCATCACAAAAATAAACCTTATAATGACAAACAGATTGACGTTGATTTATCATGATTTCACAGCACTAACAGTAAACTGCTGTTGACATGGTAAACTGTTGTGAAGGTGTGTGTTCACCTGTAGAGCGTTGTCGATCTTGGCGTTGAGCTCTTTGAGCTGGTGTTCAGGTATGGAGGTGTTCTGGGAGCAGAAGAGCTGCTGTACCTGAATGCCAGACAGACAGCCGTCTCTCCCTCGCTCCCTGAGACACGCCGTCACCTGAAACACACACACACACACACCTATTTAACAAACAAAACTTCCTGCTACACACATTTATTCATTCAAGTAGTTTAGGAAGGTAGTATGCAGTCTGAACTGAATAGGATGACGACTAAATACCACATTTATATATTTATATATAATATATTTCATTTTAATTTATATTCCATTTATATAACTTTTTTTAATACGTAAACACGTTTTGATATATATAGGGCCCTATAAAATCCGTTTTATTTTTTCCCAAATTCCATTTTATTTTTTCCCAAATTCCGTTTTTTCCATTTTAATTTTTGCAAATTCAGTTTTTTCCGTTTTAATTTTTGGGAATTCATTTTTTTTGCCCTTTACTGTTATTTTAGTTGTAAAAAGAGTGTGCTTTTTATTCTATAATCGCAGAAATTATATATATATATATATATATATATATATATATATCAAATAAAAACATGTGTTTACATATTAAAAAGTTATATAAATGGAATATAAATTAAAATGACATATTCCTAAATATATTATAAAATATATCTAATATAAATGCTGCGTGGATTTTATAATGAAACATACATTAAAACATTTATTTTGCCAGAGCTTGTTGACTCAAATGCATCAGTGTTTATTTATTTTTATTTTCAAGTAGTTTTCGTCTGTATTTAGGCTAGTAAATAAAATGAGTAAAATAAAATATAGTATATAAATAAATAAATAAAATATTAAATATATTCAAAATAATATAACTATAATTAAAATATTTTAAAATAATTTTGTAAGGGCTTACCGACTAAAATATATAAGTGTATGTTTATTTTTTGGTAAGTATTTGAGGTAGCATGGATAGCATGACAAACTGGACATTATAAAATAATATTCGGACAATAAAGTGGGTAAATATCACAAAAAAATATTTAAAAATCTATATTATATTGTAATAATTTTCACTCCAGGCTGGTTGTGTGTCATTGATGGGTGGTGTTGTTCACCTCTGACGCTCCTCTCCATGAGCGGATGGCTTCCTCCAGCTCCGTCAGGGGTCCGGGGTTTGTGTTCTGCGTGTGGGCATTCCCACGTCTCTCCTGAACCTGTGCCAGCGCCTCCGGCAGGCAGGACTGTGCCACCGGCTGGACTTTCTGCAACGCCTGCGACAGGAACTGAAAATGCACCTGCATGACCGTCAGGAAGCAGCGGCCCAGCACCTGAGAAGAAGAGTCAGAGCCTTTAACCCAAAATCACTTTCCTGCTCTAGGTTAGGTTAACTTTAGGGGAAATTTTGCAACAGTGCAGAGTTGTTTCATAAAATAAACATCACAAATAACACATCAACAAAAACAGAAGCAAATACAGACACAGAAGAAAAAGGGACATTATTGACGGCACAATTCCATGGATTAAAGCGCTAAGTGTGGTTGTTGCACATTACTCCATTGTATTGAAGTTTATGTAAAGTGCAAATGCTAAGGTGCTAGTATTTATATTGCACATTGCCCTATTGCACTAAAGTGTGGAAGTGCCGACATATTTATTGCACACAGTTTTATTTCACATTGTTCAGCAACTTAGCAACTGGCAGAATTTTAAGCGATTAGTTTTGCATTTTGTTACACCGAGTCTTTCCTGATGGCGAGTTTCATATTAGGGAAAGAGGGAATGTTGAGGCCCGATTTAATTTTCATAGCCTGTTTCATACCTGCCTGCTCTGTATAGGGTCATATTCTCTCCTCGCTATACTTTACACGGCTATTTTGTGCATGTTGGCTCTCATTGTGAATGGTTCATCAATGCATATTCTCGGCAGACATAAAAAGCTTTCAAGTCATTCAAGGTGATGTTTTTTATGTAAATACAAAAGAAATATGTGAAAAAGATTCAGCCTTTAAGTGATTTCAAATGAAAATAAATTGTGTTTACATACACACACACACATGCATGTATATATTTAAGGAATATTAGCATATACTGCATATATATTTATAACAGCAACATTTAGCTGGTAGAAATAATGAGATATAGACACTGGATCATTATGTGTTCAGATCACTTGTTTGTCCTGTTGGTCCTGCGTATGTTTATAATAAACAGAATAATTAATAAGATTAAAATAGCCGTGGATAGACACAAAATAGAGTCAGAATTGCAATACATGAATTGCGTCTGTTTATAAAGAGAGAAAGCAGGACACAGACCTGTCTCCCCCACATGCATATATTTATATATAACATATCCAACATATAACAGACTTCAAACACATAATTCAGGCTATAAACAGTGGTGTACATCTGGTGCTGATGTTTTATTAATACGCAGAACAAAAACCATCAAGACCAAGAAACCCATCAAAGGTCAACGCGCCAGACAACGCTTGGAGTTCTGGGAAACGGCGGTCGATCCCGATAGTAACGAGCGCGTTCGGGAACATTCCCAGACACAGAAGCATTCTGATTTACAGCGTTACCGTCAACTCGCTTCCTAAATAGGGAACCTTTCCTGACTCACGTGTTACTCATCGGCACGGGAAAGTGCAGACAAGCTCGTGAAAATAATGAGATATAGACACTGGATCATTATGTGGTCAGATCACTTGTGTTGTTTGTCCTGTTGGCCTGCGTATGTTTTCAATAAACCGAATAATGAAGAAGATTCAGAATTGCAGTAGATTGGCATAGAATGTAGTCATAAAGAGAGAAGGCAGGAGACAGGCCGGTCACCCCCACCCACAGCAGAAAGGGTTTCTTTTACAGGTATCTGCCGGAAATATCTACAGGCCGAGTTGTAAAGACAGAAATATGCCATCTTGTGCAACAGGAGACAGGAAAAACAAGGTGGCGCCAGTTTGAGTCTTTCACCCTGGCGCAGAAGCACCCGAGAGACGGAAGCATTTATAGGAACCGCTCTTAAACGTGAGCTAAAGACAGATTTAGACTAATAAATCAACTAACTGTAAGACACTTGAACATCTTTATACACAGATAATTTAATGGTTTCAGGGCTCGACAATAACTCTTGTCCACTTGCTGAGAGTTGGACAAATGAAGGTTCAAACATATCAAAAATCAAATGTAAGTACAGAAAAATAAAATGTGTGATAAAATTGCCACTAATCATGATTAATTAATTTATTATGAATCAATTAATATGCAATTGCAGAAAAAGCATTCAAATTTGATTCTTGATTCTCATGTACAGTGACAGACAAACTAAACGCACTGATGTCATGGGTTAATAAAACATGATCCCATTTGCTACTTCATTTATTTATGTGCATTTATATATAAATATAAATATAGCTATATCTATCTATCTATCTATCTATCTATCTATCTATACTATCTATCTATCTATCTATCTATATATATATCTATCTATATATATATATATATATATATATATATATATAGCTTAAAAAAGATTTTAAAGGCTTCTAAAATTTGAAAGGCCTTTAAAACAACCTTAAATATAATTATGGTGAAATATATATTACTATATAATGATGAAATAACAATAACCTGGTAATATTTTAATTATTACTACTACTACTAATAATAAATTATTATTGTTATTATTATTTATTATTATAAATATTAATACTCAGGCTATCAAACGATTAATCGACATCCAAAATAAAAGTTTGTGTTTACATAATATATGTGGGTGCACTGTGTATAATTATTTTGTATATATAAATACACACACATGCTTGTATATTTAAGAGAAAAAATATTATTTATAAGTAAAATATTTATATTTATATATAATATAAATTATATATTAATCTATGTACAATATATACATGAAATATTTCTTAAATATATACAAGCATGTTTGTGCATTTATATATATATATAAAATAATTATACACAGTGCACCCACATATATTATGTAAACACAAACTTTTATTTTGGATTCGAATTAATCGATCTGACAGCCCTAATTAATACATATTTACATGCATTATTGTTATAATCATTGCTACTACCACTAATAATAATAATTTGTTATTTTCATTATTATTAACAATTAATGTTATTAATACAATGTTTACTAGCATTATTATTATTAATAATACATTATTATTATTATTATTTAGACAATAATATTGAAAGAACAGTGCAAATGAGAAACAAAAACTTAAGTGACTAAAAAGAGTGCAAGACCAAGAACACTGTTAAAGCAAATAGAATTGAAAACACGGCGTCATGATCCAAATAAAACTTCTCAGAATAAGTCAACTGTTCATATGCAAACAAATCACATCACACAGTTTGGAAATCCGATCTAGGGTCAGTATTCTTACTGAGGGCATGCCGAGACCCAAAAAGAAGAGCGCTGCTGATTGGCCCAGCGAATGCACTGGGTGTATTTCTGTAGCGGCGCTTCATTGAGACAATCATGGAGTCAGGTAACACACCCCGGGACGGGAATACCCTGCTGTCGCCCTGCCAGCCCAACGTCAACAGGAGAATGAACTTGCCCCTTCACACACACACACACACACACACACACACAACAGGCAGATTCCCGCCAGGCAGGAAGGGCCACTTGCAAACAAAACGCTCATTAGCAAATACAAGACTCTGAATAGACACTAGCTGCCGCCTGTAAAGATTGTGCCGTGTTTGCAGAGAGCGTGTTCTGCTAAGACATGTGTGCATGTTTCATTCACCATTCAGTAGGCCGTGACTAATAAACAGCATTTCAGCTGCTAAAAATGCATGAAAGTGTCAAAACACAGCAGTATATTGTTTAAAATACAACACTTTGTATTTTTGTCTCGTCTGATTTTTTTTGACAGAGAAGAAGCATTCCAGTTTTACTGCTTTAAACACCAGGCCTGCGTTTCCCAAAAGCATCACTAGCAAAGTCAAAGACATAGATCATATAGAGGCCATTGGTGGTAATGGATCTAAGATCTACTGTACTTAGGCTTATAATGCTTTTGGGAAACGGAGTCCTAGTGTTTTTTAAAGCATCAAAACTGGTATGTGTTGGAGAAAGAGACAAAGTTAAACACTTGAAAACAGAGCCGTAACTTTCCGGACGAGCTGTAAAGTTTCTGTTTGAGTATTCAGGACATTTTTGCTTGTGCAAACATTATAAAACACTTTCAATATTTGAATACATTCCACAGTAAACTCGTTCAGGGGAAAGAACTCAGAATTACCAGAATATTCCGTTACATACTTTTAAAAACTTTGGCGTTTTGTGTTTTGGCACGAGGTTCCGATGGGACTTTGTAGAGCTGGTCTCTGTAGCTGCCGGCTCTGGCCCGGGTCCCTGCCACAGCGTGCCCGTTTTAAAGGCCTGCGGTGTGAATCCACATCCACCGGGCGAAACCCTCGCTCATAAAGGCATCATTTCAGCTCGTATGTGTCCCTCGAGTCGAGACACCAGAGACTGACCAGCACAACACAGACGAGGGAGGAGAGAGAGCATCTGGTTTCTGAAATATCTGGAACAGAGGAATTCCTCTATGAAAAATCTGGAGGCCTCTCCTCGCCTTTGAAAAATAATCAGTGTCTGGAGAAACAACAGGCTGATGGGAAGCACAAACACCACAGGTCTGATCGCAGGTAGAGCTGGATTTATACGCAATAATAACTGTCCTGTCCTTCTAAAATTGAGCTGTGAGTGACACACTTAACCCCTTAGTTGCTAGATTTGACAAGTCTGAGGTGTAATTTTACAGAGAACAGAGTTTCTGCAGGTTTCAGTAAGTCAAATTTAAGACCTTTTTAAGACAATCAATAAACATTGAAATTTAAGACCTACACAACGCATTACCAAAAAAATGATTTTATATGTGTGTGTGTGAAATGTGTACTTTGCATTTTATACTGTAAAATCACATAGTTGATTTTAGTTGATCATACCCAGAGATGAAATGGCATGAACATTTTATTTCATGATTACTATGAAATCAATTTTCCAAATGTATGTCTAAACCCAGCTAATAAAATTAGCATGAATATGCACTTTTTGTTTACTTTAACATTGAAATACCATTAAAAATGATGGCCAGATTTTAAAGGAGTGTCTTGCAACAGGTTAAGTCTAGTTAAAATAAAGTCTTCACAAAAATAGTTTTATAAACGGATAAACCTCACGTATTTCAGCCTTTAAATGATCTTTTATAAAAAGATTGAGTCAAAAAATGATAAATTACTGATTCACATCCCCTTATCTTTTATTATTAATAGTAAAATTTGGGCCGATTTTCCTGTTGCGTCTGTCGTTGCTGTGTCGTTACGGAAGGGGCTGATTGGCTGGTTCTTCGGTTCGTTTGCGGCGTTCTGAATCTGAAATGGTGAGATTTTTTCAATCTCGCTGTGGATGCGACGCGCCTATATTTGAATGAACTTGAGAGCGCAAACCTGGTGTATGAACAGCCTCTTGGCGAGCTACCTCGTATCAAGCCACGAGCTAATGCTAACACGCGAGCGGCGTGTTTAAACCGGTTTGAACCCCTGCACTAGAGCTCCGCTTTATAGGCTACGACTCAATACTTTTTTGCTACTTTGTAATAACTTTCTGCGGCCAGAGTTTTGGCAAATGAACGAGGGTAAAATCTTTAAGACCTGACTAAATCAAATTTAAGACCTCAGATGAAAATCTAGCCGTTTTTAAGAATTTTTAAGGCCTTAAATTTAAAGTTCAGAATTTTAGACTTTAAGACCCCGGAAACCCTGGAGAAACAAATGATCGCTGCAATTCACAGAAACAACTGGAGCGAAATGTGGATTTGCACTTTTGTGTCAATAATATGGTGAATTTGGGGTAAAATCATACCCTATATATTGCATTTACAACTCAAATATTTACCATCACATATTCTGCATAATTGGATGTTTTTAAATAAACACTGAGAAAAGAATGATACAAGTTTTAAGGCCGGGTGATATGATGATATATCATTAATATAAAGTGATCACCTGGACCTATATTGTATTTATATAAAGAGGTTTGATCGCAGGATTTATACACATTCCTGTCCAGTCCTTCTAAAATTGTTCTTTGAGCGAGACACTTAACCCCTTAGTTGCTAGTCTCTGATTTTAGAATCGCAATCATTTCTATCAAAAGCTATTTTTTATTCCAGAATCGATATTCATTCAAATTCAATTGCTTTTTTTGCTCTTGCTAATAGACGAGGTTGACAGATGTTAGCCACTTTCGTTCCAACAGAGGATGAAATGTGTCGTTATTTATGAGTGTTGTTGAGTGACGTAATATCCAAAGTGTAAGCCCTCGCACTACTCATATACTGAAGAGAGATAAGACAATAGAGCTGCACGATTCATCTTTAAAAGACTGTGATCTCGATTCAAACACCCATGCGATGATCTTTCAATTCGGCTGTCTATTAAACCTTTGACAAACTCATATCAGAACCATCAAAGCTGTGTTGGCGCTGCCTGAAGAGAGTCGTCATGAATCACAAACACTCTTTTCAACCTCATAATAATAGCATTATTTCTGAGATACAATCGTTCAAATTATCATAGAAGTACTTGGATGAAAGTCTAAAGCTCAAATATGAACGCTGACGTTTACAATAGCATTCAAAAACAGATTTGATAGACACTTGGTTCTTAAAATACCGCATTTATCGATTACATTGAATGTCAAAAAATGTATTTGTTATTGAATAATTTATTCAAGAGAATGTAGTATTATAAGAAGCTTCTGATATAAAAGTCAGAAAGATGTGATGATTTGTTTTTGTAAATATGACTCATCTTATACATCATGTTCAGTCTGTGTAAGTGTATGATTTAACTTTTCCCATGGTCTAGTAAAAAACTAAAAAACGCGATCTTCATAATAATAATAATAATAATAGTATCAAAATAGATAGAGAAATTCTTGATATGACAGCAGAAACATCAGCATGTATTAATATTACGGCAGTCAAACGATTAATTGCATCCAAAATAAAAGTTTGTGTTTACATAATATATGTGGGTGCACTGTGTATAAATATTTTGTGTGTGTGTATATACAGCTATGGAAAAAATTAAGAGACCACTGCCAAATCAGCAGTTGCTCTGGATTTATTATTTATAATATAAATAATAAATCCAGAGCAACTGCTGATTTGGCAGTGGTCTCTTAATTTTTTCCATAGCTGTATATATATATATATATATATGCTGCATTTATAATTAAGAAAAAAAATATTATTTATATATAAAATATTTATATTTATATATATTATATATAAATCTATAGACAGTATATACATTACAATATTTCTTAAAAATATACAAGCATGTGTGTGTATTTATATATATATAAAATAATTATACACAGTGCACCCACATATATTATGTAAACACAAACTTTTATTTTGGATGTGATTAATCACGATTAATCGTTTGACAGCCCTAATTACTATCAGTGCAGGTTGTTGTTGTGTGACCTACCTCTACGTCCTGCAGGCTGAAGTCGTTCTGGTCTTTAAAGTTCAGCCGCGCCTGCGCTGAGCTCCATCAGCATTTTGCCGATCTTCGGGCTTTATTGCTGTGGTGAGCCGGCTGGTCGTTTCCATGACATGTTCCTGCACGTCCTTCAGTTGCATAGCCGCTTTGGAGTAACGGGAGTCCCGAAACACGCTGCCAAAGAGCTCGGTCAGGAACGCACTCGCACGGCAGAACGCGTTCAACGCGTCCAGGTATTTGGAGATGCCCTGTTGGATGTCCGCGATCGCAGTTGTAGCGCCTGGGGGCGGGGCGTGACAGCCAGAAGGGGAGGAGCCTATCGTCGCCATTGGAGAAGGGGTGGAGCAAGACGTGCCCAACGGGGCGCTGAGGGTCCGGCTGAGTTCGGGCAACTGGAACTGCTGGTGCTGCTGCACTTTGTGCTTGGACCCGCCAAGCAAAAGCGCAGCTTGTAGTCCATTTTACTTTCTTGCGCACTGCAACAATACATAGGTATCCAACGTGCCCAGGAAGAGTCGGTCCTCACGAAGCAGACAACTCTTGAATTTGTTTTTATGTGCACAAGTTCTCTGCCTAATTTGGAGTCAAGTAAATAGATAGCTTAAAGATCCCATCAGAGGGGAAGTCATGACAGTATTCCACTCCTGAGAGATGAGAGCGGTGCAAAGAAAGGTTTGAGGAAATCTTGCAGCCCAGCTGCAACTCTGGACGCTGCTCACGTCAAAACGTTTCCACTTATATCCCAGTGAAACTCCAATTAGCTTCAGGTATTTTCTATTAGAACTGGTTCCTCATGAGCGGGGGGGGGGGGGGATTATCTGCACACACTTACACACCAAGCACAGCTTCAATTCTGGACAAAAATCCCAAAGTGCATAATCAATCCTTCAAACGGAAGTGAAAAACCCTTCTTTCCGAACTCTAATAAAAATAGAAAAATCTTAAAAATCTGTCAGCAAAAACAATGTGAATTTTCAGAAGATGGGAAAACAGTGACACCGTTCCACAGCAAGCCCGGAGGATTGGCGTGAGCTACAGGGTGACGTGGCCTGAGCCGCTCTGACGGATCCAGTCGGTCAGAGGGTTTTCCGAGGGCCGAACAGTGGATCACACAAGATCGACGGCTCCCTCTCTGATCTGTTTCCAGAGCCTGAGGTAGTTAATACTCACAACGGAAACAAATGTGCTTCCAGATAGAGGTCTCTCGGCAAACGCAGGCCGCAGCAACAAAAGCACAAATTATCTGTAAGGCCTCTCGGTCATTTCCTGCGAAAGAGACAAAGAGAGAACGACGTCAGTGAGATTTCACAGGGAGGATGTGTTTTGACATTTGTTTCCAAGCATTGATTTGATCAGACGTTTGTTTTCAAACGCCACACTGATTACAGTATTCGGTTTTCAGCTAAAACGGTGTCGTGTAATCGTAATCAGCCGCCAAGTCAATCACCAATGGAAGTGAATGAATCAAAAACTAACTAACCAATAACTTTATTCTCAGAGCTGCTGTGAAACCAAAACAATCTTGGTTACTTTCATTTCCTATTATCACTGTAAAGCTGCTTTAAAACAATCTATATTGTTAAAGCGCTGTATAAACCTCAAACCGTATTCACTTTATAGCCCTCAATCCTGTAATTGTGGGCACAGAGGACTCAGGTGTGATCCTAGTTATTATGCATTAAAAATGTTACATCACTGTCTTCGGTAAAGTTTTGTCTATCCATTTATGGTGTTTTTTTATTTTGGGGGTGTTTTTGAATTTATTTACTTCAAAAAGTACCATATTTTCTATGTAAATTATGCTTTTTTAATTTTTTTTTATTTTTTAACTACATTAAAATATAATTCCAATAAGTTCTTAGAGCTAAAACCTAAAGATGAAGTGACTTTGCTGTCACCTGGTGTCTTATTTTGGCTTATTTTAGAATGCTCTAAATTACAGTTTTTCCCATTCATTTCTATGGGTGCCCATTTTGGGGTTTTTTTCACCCACTTAACATTGTAGAATTGAGTCAAAAAAAAGTGTGTGTTCAGGAGGCGAACTTAGGAAAAATAGCCAAGTTTTGTACCGCTCAGATCAAGGGAAGTATTTTTAAAAATAAATCATAACTATTTTGCCCACATTTGTCCAGAATACGGTTTTAGGGATAACGAAGGTAACTTGACTTGACTAGTGGTCATTAAACCAAATCAGGAACACAATAGCACCTTCCTCACCTCCAAAATTTAACTAATTTTCATTAGCGATCAGTATGCTTGACCAGTATGTTTGTTAGCATTAGCACACCAATAATAACAGACTCGTTTAATGCGCCTAATGCACGACTTTTACATTTCTACCTTGACTACAATTGACATCCATCAAAACTTTACTAGCGTGACACTGGTTTGCTTTCATCCAACCAAGAGATGTAGTTTGCGTATCATTATGCTCATGCAGCGGTGGGTGTTTTGAGTCAAAGTTCAGTCTGTATTTCACAGTACAATGAGAAACAGCTTGGGCTGATCCGAAACAATCACAAAATAGAGAGAAATTGAGGCCAAATACACTATTCTCTCTGCCATCTGATAATATCGGCCAGGTTTTCTCTGCATTATGGCTGTTTTTGACGGACTGTTTAAATGCATTTGCTTACTGGATCCTGGAGTTTACAGTTTAATGATCTGTATTAAGTATCATTTCCACTATAGTATACTGATTGATATTCTTAATCATTAATTAATTATTACTTTTTTTACCATTCTGCAAAGAACTTAAAGTCCACTTAACTTAAAAGTCTGATTACTTAAAGTAACAGCACAGAACCAGTGTCCGAAATCATTCAGTTATTGAATTAAAGCAGATATAAAATAAAACAAATATTAGATGAAAAACTTAAACATAGAACTAAATAAGTGTCTGTTGAATAGCTAAAATAATTTAAAATGACAAAGGCGCATAAAAAATTACTAAAACTAACATTTAAATAGAAAACTAAAAATATTTGAATTAATAAAATTTAAAATATTAATTAACACTTGATGTAACACACCTCTCTTCAACAAGATATGATTTGAGGATTCATTCATCTCAAATGGAGCATGTATAGATGCTTAAATGTATTAATTTCGTATCACATGTACCTTTAAATTGCAATAAGCAACAGTAAGTGCATGAGTTAGTAAACACTTCTATATGACAGGCACTGAAACAACAAATCACAATAGGCCTTGAACAAAAATCAGTGTTTGACCCTCATTATTCAAACCTGACAGAACACAATAGGATCCGAAAGAGCACAGCATCCCACTGTCTAAAGAACAGAACAGGGCCATAGTCCATCACAATATCTGCAATTCAAAACCACCAGGCAAAACCCATGAGAGACGTGTTGTTTCGGTCTGTCATTATGCAAAGAGTCCAGTCAGATTTGCATAAGCTGAAGAAGAAGAAAAAATGCTGCACAATATTGCACATTTTCACAGCTTAAGTCGTCACGTTTCAGGTGACGGACACAGGTGCAGGAGAGACAATTATTGAACACAAACACACACCATTTTATATAAGACAACCCGTGGACTAGAAGAAAACGATATTTTTGTAAGGCTGGGCGATACGGCCAAAATATTATTACAAAATTATTCAGAAACACTATTTAAAGAGGTCCGTGTTACAATTTATTGTAATTATGTTTTATTATAATTAACTACTATGGGGTTCAGGGTTTGGTTTAAGGTTAGTAGTATGTACTATATGCATGATATATAGGACTACAGTAGCTACAAGTGTAACTCAGTAAATCAATATTCATGACGATACTCATTTCATCCAATTATTTAGGAAGGAAATCTTTTCACATGTTTGTTGGACCTACAGAATGAACGTAAACATTACTTGTTTGTGAACACCTAAACTACGTTTACCCCCACAATTCTGTTTTTATTTTCTACTTTTAATTCAAATATATAATCAATTCTGTATTAACTGTCTAATTAAATTAAATTAAAAATGTAACTTAAACTTAAAATAAAAAAAAATTTAGCCAATCGTCAAATTTTAAAAATGTAACCAATTGAAAATCAGAACATTGAACACATTTTTCTAATTTCGATGCGTCACAACAGAACAGAAGAATACACTAAATTATAGATGAAAAAATATCTTGGATGGTTCATTACTATCAAATCACTATAATAAATCAATTTAATGCTCTAAGAAATTTAATTATCATCATTTTATTCTATAATTTTTAGTTCACATAGATAAAAAGTGTCTTTCCACTGTCATTGTGCCGATATGGTAACTTGTGCAGTTAAACGGCATAAAAACATTCCAGAAGTCCCTAATGTTTATCCGCCGTGTTCCAGTGACCTCAAAATCTCACTTCCTTTGACAAACAGCAAGCAGCTATCTAGGAAAACACTTGCTCACTTGCACAACGGGACCAAATCGCAGACAAACACCTTTAGACGACAGACACGGGCTCCTCGGGCGAGCATCTGCTGTCTTTCAGAAGAGAAGAGCAGACGCCTGTCTCCTGTAAAAGCCCAGTCTTTGAGCACTGACAAGGAATGGCGAGCACACTTCCTGTCTGTAAACCCTGCGGATTAAAGTGTTTTCAGTGCCAACCGGGTCAAGCGTTTCGCTGCTTTACCTGCTCAATAACACACATGACGGTGGCACAAAAACAAGCTTCACACACACTACCCGATTGGGAGACGTTTGGGAAGGGCCACGGCCCAGAGAAGAGATTAAAAGGAAGTCTTGTGATGATTGATCATCTGTGCTGAAGGTCTCGTGCTAAATAAAGTCCAGAGCTTCCTCTGTCAGTGCGGCTTCTTTTAGTGTTGACAAAAGAGCAATACTAGAGTATCAGCTCACAGAACACAAATGAGCCTTGACGAACAATCAACTAGGGTGTAATGATACCCTCATGTCACCATTCGATACTGAACTCACAATATGATATTGCGATACTTCAAGACATTTGGTAAAAGCTTTTTTTACTGTTCATTAAAATGAATTGCCTTGGACTTGGTGCTGGAAACCCAAAGCACAGGACAACAGAGACACCAGAATAACAATATTTATGATTCTGAGGATAAAAATACAGAATTATTTTAGATGAACATGCTTGCCAGCTCTGGCACTGATTAGATATATGTAAAATAATGTCGGCCACTTTTTACTGGAAACAAGACATTTGGAATTATCAGGACCCACAAATATTCTCCTACTGCTTTATTAATACATTATATATAGCAGTTTAATGTAGTTCTGACACAAAAACTCTAAGTAAACCTGATTTTTTTTTTGGGTGAACTATACACATTGATGCATTTTTGTATTGCGATATATTGCAACACACCTACAATTAACCAGATAAGCTTGTTTTAGTCCACAATGATCCTAAACTCACTTACAACAACAGAATAAGGTAAACAAAAGAAAGTAGTCAATTGCCATAGGGCCCTATAAAATCTGTTTTATTTTTTCCCAAATTCCATTTTATTTTTCCCCAAAATCCGCTTTTTCCGTTTTAATTTTTGCAAATTCCATTTTTTCCGTTTTAATTTTTGGGAATTAATTTTTTTACCCTTTACTGTTATTTTAGTTGTAAAAAGAGTGCTTTTTATTCTGTGATAGCAGAAATTATAGGGCCCTATTGCCAAACACATTTATCCAAAACGACACAGCAGTTAAAGGGATTGTGCATTGAGTTATAAAGAAGGCTATAGCATTTTTATGATTTCATGTTATTTAAATATCAATATGAATAAGTCTCACTGCAAGCTGCTTTAGATAAACCACACACTACAGTTCAAAAGTTTGGAGTCAGTAAGATTATTTTTAAGAATCTAATACTTGTATTTAGCAAGAGACTTTAAATGCATTAGTAAAACAAATTTCATTAAAAAAAATCAGTTCTTTTGAGTTTTCTTTTTAAATCCTGAAAGAGTAAATTACATCACAGTTTCCAGACAAATATGAAGCAGAACTTGTTTCATAATCATTCTTGAACAGCTGATCAGCATATTAGCATAAAGGATCATGTGACACTGAAGACTGGACTAATGATGCTGAAAAATCAGCTTTGATCACAGAAATAAATTGCATTTTACAATAAATTCACAGAGAAAACCATTATTTTAAATTGTAATAATCTCACTATTTATACTGTATTTTTGATCAAACAAATGCACTCTTGGTGAGCAGGAGGAACTTCATTCGAAAACATGAAAAAAATCATACCCATCCCAAACTTTTGAATGGCTGAACCAGGTTAAAGGAGTAGTTCACTTTAAAAAAAAGCTTTTGCTGATAATTTACTCACCCCATGTCATCCAAGATGTCCATGTCTTTCTTTCTTCAGTCGAAAAGAAATTAAGGTTTTTGATGAAAACATTCCAGGATTTTCTCCATATAATGAACTTCAATGGGGTCCAAACGGCTCATGGTCCAAATGAGAGTTTCAGTGCAGCTTCAAAGGGCTTTAAAAGACACCAGACGATGAATAAGGGTCTTATCAAGCGAAACAATCGCTCATTTAAAAACAAAAAAGTTTAAGTTTTATAAGCTCAAATGCTCGTCTTGCTCTGTTCTGTGATGCGCGTCGTGACTCTCCTGTTCGAACTCGTTCATCAAAATGAACGAATCTTTTCCAGAGTCAACTCATTCATTTCGTTCGTTGAATGAACCAAATGACACGAAAAAAGAGTCATTCATTTTGATTAAATGAGCGATCGTTTCGCTTGATAAGACCCTTATTCATCGTCTAGAATCGTTTAAAGCCCTTTGAACAGTTTGCACTGAAACTCTCATTTGGACCTTGAACCGTTTGGACCCCATTAAAGTCCATTATATGGAGAAAATCCTGGAATGTTTTCATCAAAAACCAAGAAAGAAAGACAAGGACATCTTGGATGACATGGGGTGAGAAAATTATCAGCAAAAGTTTCTTTAAAAGTGAACTACTCCTTTAATAATATTTTCTGACTATATTAAAAGTGTGTTATATTTCAGGGTTGTGTTGTGCAGAAACGCGCAGTTGTTCATGATCCACCAGCCGTTTCCTGACGGGCAAAACAACTGTCCCCAAAGACACGAATAATAAACCTTGCAAACACACAGCTTTCCACTCACAGGACACACTTTGAACTCGTCCTTCACATCTGTTACTAATGAAGGCCAGGAATGTTCCGCTCCGCACAGAAAGGTGGATCATTATCAGTCCAGAGACACAGACAGAGAGGATGGCTTTCGTCTCGTTGAACGTCAGAGGAAGACCACGACGTCATTTATAATGCAGATCAGACCATCATATCTGCAGTGTGAGGCAAAATTCAGCAAGTTTGGGAAACTCAACAGAGAAGGGACAAACCGGCGGCACACGTTCAGCTGAATTCCACAAATGTTTTCCAGACAGGTTTCGGTCTGTTGTCTGAGCCTGAGCAACGAGAATTATTAAAACATGAACTTCAAATCTAACAAAAAAAAGCATATTAAAATAATATTTATATATATTAACCAGCATAATTATTTATGGCTTAATGCAAACTTGACTAGTCTGCCTTAAAGAAGTAGTTCACTTAAAAAAAATTAACTCTCCTGTGACTCCTGTTCGAACTCGTTTATCAAAAAGAATGAATCTTTTTCCGTGTCATTTGGTTCATTCAACAAACGAAATGAATCGAGTTGTCTCTGGAAAAAGATTCGTTCATTTAAGAACGAGTTTGAATTAGAGCCAGGCCGATATCAGACGATATTAGGCCTTTTCCAAACTATCGGTATCGGCAGTTGTAATGGACGATAAACTAATATTTCTAAAATAAAATAAAAACAGACAAAACGCGCTTCAACCATGTCATGAGTGTTGGAGTTGTATAGTTTGTCCACCAGAGGGCGCTCTACACTGGGCAACACTCGTTGAGTTGGTCACGAGACATACATTGCTTGAATTACAATTAAAAGAGCATCCCCATCCGTTCTCTTAACTCAAGCATGACAACATTTGTGACCATCATGTCCAGTTTTGCTGCTGTTAAATAAGCCGAGACTGAAGCGGAATTAGCTAGTAATAGTTACGTTACGTTGTTACAGTGTAGTTGACTGACTGTCCTTTTAACTTTTGACAATGTGACTGAAGTATTTCTTTAATAGTGCGTGACGGTTATAGCAATGAGACGTATCATCTCTCCTTGGCCTGTTGTATTGAAAATGTATGACGTAATCCATTGCTAAATTATGGTTTATTTACGGCAAATTTAGTTAAAAATCATAAATAACTACAAATAACTAATGAAACTAAAAAATAAAAAAAAAAGATATCGGCCGATATATTGGAATATCGAATTTTAAAACCAACAAATATTTGTATCGGATATCGGCCTTCAAAATCCTTTATCGGTCGGGCTCTAGTGTGAATAGGAGAGTCACGAACGTGCATCACAGAACAGAGCGAGGCGAGCGTTTGAGCTTATAAAACTTAAACTTTGTTATTTATTTATTAAATGAGCGATTGTTTCACTTGATAAGACCCTTATTCATCGTCTGAAATCGTTTAAAGCCCTTTGAACAGTTTGCACTGAAACTGTCATTTGGACCTTGAACCGTTTGGTTCCCATTGAAGTCCATTATATGGAGAAAATCCTGGAATGTTTTCATCAAAAACCTTAATTTCTTTTCGACTGAAGAAAGAAAGACATGGACATCTTGGATGACATGGGGGTGAGTAAATTATCAGCAAAAGTTTTTTTAAAAGTGAACTACTCCTTTAAGAAACCCTAAATAATTATGTTGATTTATTCATTTTACTTTGGGGAATGAAGCTTCTTTGAGAGGGTTTTACCGTGCTAAAATAAAATCCAATATATTAATGCATCAAATTCCTCTCTCTTTTGTCATGTCAGCCTACAGTCAAGGCTAATGAAATACATATCTTTACAATATTTAATTCAAAATCATGTCAAACGACTATTTTCACCCTTTTAATGACATAAGCCAATGCTTTACAGTGATTTTCCCACAGCTAGACACACTTCATGCCTGAGAACACCATGACTGTGGTAAAAATCACTGTAAAGTGTCTTCAATGCATTAATCATGTCACACTGAAACAGAAAGCAGTCTGCTTTTTGTCATTTCTTCAAGGATCAATATAACATTTCATTCTGTGGATCTATTTATGCACCTTTAAGCAGACTCCAGAGCGTCTATAGGATTATTTCTGGCGTTTCCCATTGAGAAGACAGACAACAGGCGAACACAACACAAGTGGACACACAGCGGAGACCCCTAAATCGACACGTGCAGCGTGCAGCTGTCATATGTGCTTATGTCAGCGCATAGCACCTATAATCGTCAACATATATCAGTGCAAAACCCAGTTCAACAAGAGAAGCAAAACAATACCAGATCTAACAATAGATCCTCAAAGTTTCCACGTCGTTTAAACCAAGTCTCCGTATCACTCATATACAGTATCTCTCAATAATTCCTGTTTCGATGCGGTAACAAGCGTATGACCCCTGAATTCAGACCCCTTCTCCAACTCATGACTCCATTTCAGCCGTACGCCAAAAGAGAGCACGGCTCGGGTTTCACACGCACGTGGTGCATTGTGGGAATGATGGCCATCTCTGCTACTTGGCTCGGTCGCAGGCCTGACGTGGATAAAGACTCTACTGGGAGTCTGAGGACTCTGTGATTTCTGCGATGGAAATGGTTTCTGTGGCTGCGATGGTTTCTAAATGCAGAACACGGATATAAAAAGGAAAACGACAGGCGTGTTAAAGTACAAGCTTGATTAGAAATGTGCATAATATTTCCCAGCTCTACAGTTTTCCCAAAGCGAAAATCATTTTACATTCCTTGATGCCCAACAGAACTAGAAACCATAAAAATGACTCCTGAATTTATGAGCTCAGGCATTATTAAACCTAAAACTGCAACTTTAATTTTTTAAAAATACTTCCCTTGATCTGAGCGGTACAAGACTTGGCTACTTTTCCTAAAGTTTGCCTCCTGAACACACACAATTTTTTTTGACTCAATTCTACAATGTTAAGTGGGTGGAAAAACCTCCTTAATCTTGTATTTGGGTCAAAAATGGCACCCATAGAAATGAATGGGAAAAACTGTAATTAAAGCATTCTAAAATAAGCCAAAATAAGACACCAGGTGACAGCAAAGTCACTTCATCTTTAGGTTTTAGCTCTAAGAACTTATTGGAATGATATTTTAATGTAGTTAAAAAAAAGTAAAAATAAAACATAAAAATAAGCATAATTTACATAACAAATATGGTGCTTTTTGAAGTAAATAAATTCAAAAATACCCCAAAATAAAGAAAAACACCATAAATGGATAGACAAAACTTTATCGAAGACAGTGATATAACATTTATAATAAATACAAATTAGGATCACACCTGTGTCCTCTGTGCCCACATTTGTCCACAATTACAGGATTAAGGCTATAAAGTGGAAGGCAACGGTTTCAGGGCTACTGCACAACTCTCTATTTGGACTTAGTGTTGTTATTGTTTAATAAAATCACTTTTTTGATGATTTCAATATGTATTAAGTCAACAATTGTGTATTTGTTTTTGTTTTGACATGTCATGATTTAAAGAATCATGATGTTATATCATGAATATAACTGTACCAAAAAGCTGAAAATAATCAAAGCAGATTTTTCTGTAAATTTACACAAAATAATTATATTTAAATTATTAAAATTAAGCTCACATGTACCATAAATGTAGTATATCTATAAACACCATTCATCACCAAGTGCATATTCAAAGTACTTCAATATTACAGCGATATTCAAAATAACATATCAGCAACAATGAAAACGGATCCCTGAGTTTCAAACATTTTAACTATTAATAATTATCCCAGTAAAATAACTTTCCCATTCACACTTAATATATAGGTCAGCGAAGGACCTCAATAACATCATTACCCAAAATGACTGCAAACACAAACTTCTCTTCACTGAACACCTGTAATGTTTTTGCCATGGACAAAAAGCATCAAATTTACAGATAGACAGTCTGATCTTGAAAATGCAAGATTCATAAACTAAACTATTCCTAAACCCACATGAGCTATTAACAGTAGGATTACGGACGACACATGAAATATGTTGGTGGTATGGTACAGTGATGCTATCAGAAGCCGATACTATGAAACATAATGATTAAAATTCACAAACCAATTGAAACCATTGTTAACGTATCATCCAAAAACATAATACTTTTCCAGTCTTTGGGAGATGCTACACTTTCAAATGGAAAAACATATTTGAGTGATAAACTTTGTGTGTTTCTGGTGTTTTCAGCAGAAGTCAGAAATATTAATGCAGACAAGACTGCTTGCTTGGGGTTTTTTCCCCTCAGGAAACAAGACACGAGGGAAAGTAAGACAAGCAAACGAGTTTATGCTGGTTACCTCAGAAACCAAACAGAAACTACCCCACGTAACCCCATCCAAATCCATCACAGTCCCGGATATCAGGCCAAACCAAGCATCTAAATCTGTACCATCACAACAATTTGGGACAATTTGTACAGGAATGCACAGAACGTTTAAAGAGATCCAAAAATAAAAAATCATTTGCTCACTCTCTCAAGTCAACACTCTCAAATGTTGTTTGTGTTGGGGCAAATCCAAACTTGAAGATCACAATGATGCATTTGAAATGTTTGGGAATGACTGGGATTACCTGCAGTGGAATCCCAAACAAGATCTGAAACGCTATTACGACGCAAATCATCACTAATTGATGGAGAAATCACCTCTAGAGTAGGGTGTACACGATACCTCATGTCACGATTCCGATACATATCACGATACAGAACTCAAGATATGACATTATTGCGATACTCCAAGACATACACTAAGAAGAAAAGGTTCTATATAGAACTTTAAAGGTTCTATCAGCGCTATGATATTTGGAACCACTAAAAGGTTCTATTCAGAATCCTTTATAAAGGTTCAATGATAAGAACCCTTTAGGGTTCTTTGTAAACCAGGAAAAAGGTTCTATATGGAACCTTTTGGATTCATTCATTATCATTTGTTTTGTCCTTTCCAGATTTAGTATTTCATATTATTGACAAAACATCAAGACCCTAAAATGTGTTTATGAATGCATGTGAATGATCACAAAAAGATATGGCGGTTAGAAAATGTATATATTTATAATCAGTGTATGTAGTTAATCAATATCACATGAAGAGAGCCATTTCAGTTTTCTCCCAAAATCAGCATGATTAAAATGTGATAAGTTACTACAACAGTTTAATAAACAATAATTTAATAACAACTACATAATGTTGCGGAATGATGTAATATATGAATGAATAACAGCCTATAAATAGCCTTTTTCTTGTCATTATAGAACTTTTTTTGCAGTAAAAGGTTCTTTGGAGTTGAGTTAAGAACCCTATGCTTCATATACAGAACCCCAATGAACCCTTTATTCTAAGAGTGTATGGTAAAAGGTTATCAAAAAAATAAATAAAGTACTGTTGACTAAAATGCTAAATTTGTTATTACAGGGTGGAAATAAATAAGTTTGCACTAAAGCACAGGACAATAGAGACACCAGACCAGAATAACAATATTCATGATGAAGATGATTTATTTTAGATGAATATGCTTGCGCTTGGTCAATGACTAGATATAAAATAGGCCACTTTTTACTGGTAACAACTAGACAAATGCCATTATCAGGAAGAACACACAAATATTCACCCATTGCATTTATTACACATATTCAATATATATGTAGTTTAATGTAGTACTGACAACAAAACTTTTTCTTACACAGTAATTTTCATTTTGGCAGAACTATAAACAATCCAGATTTATTGTATTTTTGTATTGCGATAATGTTGTTACACCCCTACCTCTGAGAAAACAATTTAACACTTGAATAAAAATGTTTGAGGAAAGACTTTCCTCTTGCACCCTTTGGCAAACTTGGAACAACGTGACCTCTGCGAACACAAAGCTTAAAACAAAAGAGTCTTGCATTCGTGCTGAATGACCTCATGCTTACTAAAAGCAGTCCTGACGGCTCCGATTCTGCCGTGGATAAACTCGTAACAGTGAGAGAAGTCATTTGTTTTGAGTCTAGAATGTGCTCTTTGTTCCTCAAAATCTTTGGCTTCGGCTAATGAAAAAAACAGCAAGCCTGCGGCGCACGGCGAGGAAAGCCCTGCTTCCCGTGAGGACATGTTTGTGAAGGGCGAAACTGAACCCTCTGTGAAACTCACTGAAACTCAAGAGTCCTTCCTGCAACACCTGTTTTTCAGATGACATCATCGGTGAGCTGATGGACGCTTGATTATTGGACGATTTTCTGATTTGAAGGGGAAAAAACTCCTAACAAATTTGAGTAATACATGTTGTGCCAAACCTGTACGACAAAGTTTAAATAACTATGTTGATTGGAATTTTAGTGAGTTATTTCATATTGCAATAACCCACAATATTCCATTACGTCAACATGCAATCAAAATTAAAGGAGTAGTTCGCTTTTAAAAAAAACTTTTGTGATAATTTACTCACCCCATGTCATCAAAGATGTCCATGTCTTTTCTTTCTTCAGTTCGAAAAGAAATTAAGGTTTTAGATGAAAACATTCCAGGATTTTCTCCATATAATGGACTTCAAATGGGAACCAAACGGTTCAAGGTCCAAATGAGAGTTTCAGTGCAGCTTCAAAGGGCTTTAAACGACACCAGACGATGAATAAGGGTCTTATCAAGCGAAACGAGCGCTCATTTAAAACAATAATTAACAAAGTTTAAGTTTTATAAGCTCAAATGCTTACCTTGTTCTGTTCTGTGATGCACGTTCGTGACTCTCCTATTCAAACTCGTTCATCAAAATGAACAAATCTTTTTACGTGTCATTTGGTTCATTTAACAAATGAAATGAACGAATTGACTCGGAAAAAGATTCGTTCATTTTAATGAACGAGTTCAAACAGGAGAGTCACACAGAACGGAGCAAGACGAGCATGTGTGCTTACAAAACTTAAACTTTGTTATTTTTTTAACGTTTCGCTTGATAAAACCCTTATTCATCGTCTTGAATCGTTTAAAGCCCTTTGAAGCTGCACTGAAACTGTCTTTTGGACCTTGAACCGTTTGGTACTCAGTTAAACAGATCAGCAAAAGTTTTTCTACTTCTTTAATTCATGTTTCTGGTCTCATTTTGAATGATTTATCAGTCCACAGTCATTATTCTAAAGAGAAGAATTTTAGGTTTATAAATTGTCTATAATTTGTCTACTGTTTACTTGCCACATATTCGTTATATTTTTACTTAACCTGTTAGTGATGTCTCGTTTATTGTATGTTTGAATAAATCTGTTACATAAACAATTTTTTTGTCATAAAGACCCTATTTTTGTTTTTCAAACGAATTGATATCAAATCAGAATCACAAGAGCTTGTGAACCCAATCAAATCGATTCTTAAAATCGGTGTTAATACTCAGCCTTAAATTGTTTAACAGTGAATTTAAGGTGATTAATAAGTAAAGACTGAAGCAAAAAAAAAAGCTGAAAGCTCAATAATTCTTTAAAACCACTTAAAAAATAATTTAAAAAAAGTGTAGCCCTAAACTTTTAGATAACAAGTCCTAAAAAGATTGAGCTAGTTAAGTTCAGACAAAACTTAGCACTTCAAAAAATCCATAAAGAGTGAGAACAGCTAATCTGACTTCTGTTAGAAACACACACACACACACACACGCCCTTCCCCCATCAAAAGATTCCCATTGTGACATTCTAAACTGCAATAGCAGTCAGCAAGAGAATGCAGCATATTCCGAAACAACACTGGAATGCTTTGTTAGTGGGATATCTTTCAGCCTGCTGGCCTGGCCAGCAAGCACACACACACACACACACACACACACACACACACACACACACACACACACAGAGAGACCTCTGGCTCCCAATGTATCCAAACCTAAATGCATGCAATCTTGAACGTCCCTCTCAACTGAGCTAGAAGTCGAAGAAAAACCAATTCTATTTTCACAGACTGTTAAAGTTGCCGTGTGTTGCTCAAAGACTGAGGCTTCGGTTTAAGAGAACAGAAACTTCATGAAAACAGCGTTTGGTCACTGACTCGCTCGCAGCTGACCTGAGCATTATTGCCATAGCAACAGTATTAGCCAACACCACTGCTCATATTCCAAACGCTGGTCAAATAAAGAAACAGACATGATTGTGTTTCACAGGGCGTACTGCATGATGCATAACGTATATAAAAATGCAGAAACACCAAGAAATGAATTTCAAAGCATCTTGGGACAAAATGCAAAACAATTTATATCCATAAAGCATCATCCTCACAGATTTGCCAAAAGTGATGTCCGAAGAGAATATTTGTTTTTAATGACTCTACAAGTTAAATTAAACCATCAAAATAATTGATATGTTTAAATATGAGGGAAGAAAGAACACTTCCTAATTAAGTGCACACATAAATAGGCCAAATCCCTTTCATGCATAGAGAAAAATCTCCTGGACTTTAAAATATTCCTGCATGTAAACAGGTCAGGAGAAACAAAATGTTCCAGGCGATCATGAGAAAACACTTCTTTAAATAACTAGTACCGCTGCAGCATCCATTAAGCAGCGAGTAATGCTTTTTCTTTCATTCCCAAAACTGAAGGGACCCAAACAGGAAATACATTCCACATGAACTCAGAGAAGCCACTGCCAGAGTCGGGAATACAAAAGCTCGGAGGGGCCGGCCGTCTGCTGGCAGCACTTTTCAAAAGAGGGCTTAACAGAAAACCCTGCTTGCAAAACACAATGAGGTTCACACAGAATAGAGCGTAATTGACCTACTCGCAGAAATCTAACAAACTAATCACAGGCTTCTGTGGAATCCAGGGTGAAGAATGTGGAAACCAACCATTAGGATCACAATCACACCGTGTAAAAATGCTGTTTGTTTAGTTTGTGAATACTGTACATCAGTGTCTGTTTTGACTGATCATAGAGAGCAGGGAACACATGCTAAAGGCAAATAATGTGACAAAAAATAGGTTTATCAGCTTCTAAAATTAATAAACTCAGCATTTTGAGACTACAAATAATCTCTCACATGGAAAGTCAGGTTGTGTGACATGCCCTCGTCCTCAAAAACCATAAACACTACACAAGGTAAAACTCTTAAAATAGCAATGTCATAGAGGAAGCATTTTTGGTTGGTTCCCAAAAGAACCTTTCAGTCAACAGTTCTTAAATGTCCTAGTGTGAAGAACATTATTAAAAGAATCTTGTTCTAAAGAACCTTCAGAGGTTCTGCGATCTTCTTGGAACCATCAAAGCCAACAATAGGATGATAAACATAGTTTGCACAGACACAACCATGTCTATTGTGTGGTGCATAAAAATAGCATAATTAATTAGTTGGGATGTACTGATATGAAAATTTTGGCCGAATACCGATAACCGATAATTGTTTATATTTGAAAGCCGATAACCGATATATCGGCCGATAAACTTTTTTAAATTTTGAGAGCCTGATTACAAAAACAAAAGTCTTAAAATTAAATCCATGTCCCAAGCGCACAATTATAATGATGTTCTCATTATGGTGTTGTACAGCCAATATGACAGATTTGCACTGCACATGTTGTACCGAATCGTATTTTCATTTTTTGAAGAGATTTCAATCATATTTCAAGAAATTTAAAAACATAAACAGTGCTCAACAAGAGTCTCAGCTGAAAGGAATAATACATTATTTATCGGCTTTAATATAATCGGCCACATTTTCTTACCAGGCCGATAACAATAACATTAAAAATGAACATATATCGGCCGATACCAATATATCGTCCATCCCTATTAATTAGCCTGTAAATTTCAACAATTGATCAAGATAACCAAATCTGGTCCTGTTTTGGTTCCCTGCCTGCACAAATTGTCCAATTTGGCTCCTGCTAGAGCACCTTAAAGGGACAGTTCACCCAAAAATGAAAAATCTTTTGCAAGAACCAGTGAGGGTAATTCTCGTGTTACGCAGGGCGTTTGAGCTTGAACCAATAAGTTTTGTTCTCATGCATCAAACAGGTTCAGTTGAGCTTTTGTTTATGTTCACTGATCAATGTTTATATGTGAATAAAAGACTAAATTCAATCTGTTCATCATATAAAGAGGAAAATCTGGACTAAACCACTCAATTCATTCAGATTAGTTCATCAATCTCTTCATGATCTTTTTAAAACGTCAAAGTGGTAGCTTCGTAGCTGTCAATGGAGGGACAGAAAGTTGTCAAATTTCATCAAAAATATCTTTATTTGTCTTGCAAAAAAGTTTGAACGACATGACGGTGAGTAATTAATGACAGAATTTTCATTTTTGGGTGAACCATCCCTTAAAAACAACCACTGAAAATACCTTTCACATATTGGGTGACAAATACATTTAACTTCACACTGCAAAGTGTAATTTAAGCTTCTTACAGGGTTACACTGGTGTGCAGTTGAGTATAAATATCCTGAAATATTCTGAGCAACAGCCACTAGAACCACAACAGCAATCTGGATCCTCCTGACACTCGGACTGATTCTCCGACACATTAAATTAAATTCAACAAAAAAAAACACACTTCAACACTCATTCCAGAAAATACTCCAAGCAAACCTAACAGTTAGAACTGTTACACAGCGTTAAACTACCAGTAGAGCCTGATTATGATCCCTGATTACTGATGACATGATCATGCATTGATTTGATCTTCACGATGCTGCATTTCAAACTAAATCCAGCGGTTTCTGACACTTCAAATCCCCAAAAGCACTAATCCATCGCCAATGACACCCGCCAGGGGTTTGGGTGTGTGTCACCCGTCGGCTGTCATTAGGGTGTTAAAGGGCTGCAGTGAACCGTATCTGTGCCTTTTCAGGGCGTTGAAGGGTCTTCAGCCCCAGTGTGATTTAGGGACACCGTGGGCAGTTAATCACGTCGTTAATTGGAGTAATTAAGACCAGACAGTCAGACTGCAGCAGATTTGATGAGATTTAAACGGCTCAACGCTGATACAGATGAACCAAAACCCCTTAACGACCAAACATACACGCTTGACGTCGCTGAAATATCACTTTAATGTTGTCCTCCTGTCATTTCACTTTTTTAACAGCGGCGAATTGACGTTTCAAATGATTTTACAAAAAAAATCATCAGTATTTATGGAGCTAATCTCAGTTAGCCGTTAGCACCTATCGTTGACACGGATTCAAAAACATCTCAAACACGTCAAAACACAAGCGCGTGAGTGTTTCTCATTCAACGTGGGATTAACGGACACGAGTCCTACCTGTCAGTGGCTCCGGGAAAGGCGTTTATTGGTGTGAAAAACAGCCCGAGCAGGCGGTCGGATCACGGCATCACTTACCAGCTGTTTGTCCCCACCCTCCTGTCTGTGGAGAGAGGAAGTGACGGAGTGCGGCTTCCGGGCGCGCGCATACAGAGCACGAGAGAACGCCAGGCGAGGAGCGCGTTTCGTCAAAGTATTAACTGCCATGGAACTTTTTATTAATAGCCTGTAAAATATTGATAATAATACATTAAAATATTTTCTTCAAAGAGTCTACGTTTTTAGAGGTTGTCTGTTTTGACAGAGGTGATCATTTTTTTATTGTTTTATATTTTGTTTGACATTTTATTTTATTTATCGTATTGTTAATTTTATTCTATTATTATTATCATTTTATTTTTTTATTTCCCAGCCACAGATGACTGAGTTAGTGTGGTTGATGTGATGGACTCCTGTGTCCCTAGTGTTCAATGTTTAAACAAACATAATATTCAGTGTCTTTCACATGATAGATCGATAGATGGCGCCACAATCAATCACAATTTCCAGACACAAAGTAAAGTTATATTTGCATATTGTGTGCGATCCTTTTACAGTCTATGGTGCGAACGCATGTGTGTGTGTTTAGGCCACATTTTATTCATTAAATACAATATATTATACAGTACATTATATATAGAGAAGAGAGAGAGAGAGAGAGAGAGAGAGAGAGTGTGTGTGTGTGTGGGGGGGGGGGGCATATTTTATTTAATAAATACAATACATTATACAGTCCATAATAACGAATTGTGTGTGTGTGTGTGTGTGTGTGTGTGTGTGTGTGTGTGTGTGTGTGTGTGTGTGTGTGTGTGTGTGTGTGTGTGTGTGTGTGTGTGTGTGTGTGTGTGTGTGTGTGTGTGTGTGTGTTTAGGCCAAATTTAATTTAATAAATACAATATATTATACAGTACACAATATATAGAGAAGAGAGAGAGAGAGTGTGTGTGTGTGTGTAAAGGGGTGTGTTGGGCTGCAGATCAGCTGCTGTCTTCGCCCTTCATAAGGCGGATCTGTGACATTTGGGTTCAGTTCAGCCGGAGATTCTTACACACACTCACACACACACAGGTTCGGTCCGATACACGTCACGATGGGACTGACAAGCGACCCAAACTTTCAGAATCTAGAAAAATGGTACAAATCAAACGCCGCGAATCTCAACATGAGGCAGATGTTCGAGGCTGACAAAAACCGATTTCAAAAGTTCAGGTACTCTCAAAAGTTTATTTATTTATTTATTTATTTAACTACTCTGCATGAAACGGGTCATTATTTAAAGTAATTTCATTTATAAAAATTGACCTTCACAGATCATGCAGTAAATTTAGTGGGCGGAGTCACAAGTACAATAGTTTTTTGCTAGCCTGTCAATCATTATCAAACCCCGCCCACATCTAATTCATAACTTTTCATATCATAAAATGTGTATTTATGAATTGTATGCATTTTCTTTGTGATTTTAACTTAAGTTTAACTATCTGGTCTCAGGTTTTGCATTAGTTTTATTTGAGCTTTATTTTTTTCCTCTGAACCAATGAGTTCATCTGTTTATTCTTTTAACAGTTTAACTTTAAAAACAGATGAAGGAGACATTTTGCTGGATTACTCTAAGAACCGTATAAACGAGGAGGTTATGAAGATGCTTGTGGAGCTGGTAAAGTTTTGAACAGATGAATTTTCATGAGAATTAAATAGATAAATAGTGTGTAAATATTCTGATTCGCTTTATCTTAGGCAAAGTCTCGTGGTGTGGAGGCGGCCAGAGACAAGATGTTCTCAGGAGAAAAGATTAATTTCACTGAGGTATTTTATGTGTGTGTGTGTGTGTGTGTGTGTGTGTGTGTGTGTGTGTGTGTGTGTGTGTGTGTGTGTGTGTGTGTGTGTGTGTGTGTGTGTGTGTGTGTGTGTGTGTGTGTGTGTGTGTGTGTGTGTGTGTGTGTGTGTGTGTGTGTGTGTCTGGGTTTAAATCAACACATGCCCGAATACACATCCCATGTGCGTCGTTTATGATGGATACTTATGCTATAAATTATTCTGGTAACACTTTATAACTGCATTCTGTGAATCATTTTTAAATAGTTAATTCATAGTTTTTAAAGCATTAATAAACAATTAATAAATGCATTTATTAACACACTGATTGACTTACTATATGTCTAAATAATAAGATGTATAAATATACATTTAAATAGTTTATTTATCCTTTACTTGCACTTTCTAAATCTCCTAAATAACTGGTTTGTAAATAATGTAATACTTAATTTAGAAATATTAATAAAATATGAAAATACAATTAGGCTATTAAACACATTATATATATGTTATGCTATGTATTTATGAACTTATTAATGCTTTATAAGCTTTCATAGTGCTTTATAAATGGTTAAATAACTATTTATTAATTCTTAAATAAATACAGCATGTAGTTCTTATAAAGTCTTACCATGATTCTTTATTCGTCTGACATTTTTAAATGTAAGATGCACATGTAAAATGCTTGCAGTTCTTATATACAGTCTAGTTGCAACAGCAGGGACATGGGCTTGATTTCGGGAAATGCATGAACTTATATCTTGAATGCAATGTAAGTTGCATTGGATTAAAGTGTCTGCCAAATGCATGAATCAAATCTGTAAGTTTGCATGATGGTTGTGTCGTCTACAGGGTCGTGCTGTTCTCCACGTGGCCCTGAGGAACCGCTCGAACACACCCATAAACGTGGATGGGAAAGACGTGATGCCAGAGGTGAACAAGGTTCTGGAGAAGATGAAGGGCTTCTGTCATGTGAGTGTCATATCTAAGGATGGGATGCTGTTCAGAAATAATACAGGTAAACACTGAGGAAGTAAAGTGTTTTAGCAGAAGGAACTCTATTAAAAAAAAACAAAAGACAGATACACAAATGAGAGTCAACGAAACAGTGTCCAACACCAGACAATGAGCAAACTGAGCTGAGGGCAATCGCACTTTTCACTTCAAGGCATCAAGACATGTCCGAATCCAATGTTACCTTCACTTCATGTCTCCTGAGATTCCTTCATCAGATAGATTTTTAAAGGAGTAGTTCAATTTAAAAAAAAAAAACTTTTGCTGATAATTTACTCACCCCCATGTCATCCAAGATGTCCATGTCTTTCTTTCTTCAGTCGAAATGAAGAAATTAAGGTTTATGATGAAAACATTCCAGAATTTTCTCCATATAATGGACTTCAATGGGGACCAAACGGTTCAAGGTGCAAAATACAGTTTCAGTGCAAAATGCAAACTGTTCAAAGGGCTTTAAACAATTCCAGACGATGAATAAGGGTCTTATCAAGTGAAACGATCGCTCATTTAATAAATAAATAACAAAGTTTAAGTTTTATAAGCTCAAATGCTCGCCTTGCTCTGTTCTGTGATGCACGTTTGTGACTCTTCCTGTTCATCAAAATAAACGAATCTTTTTCGAGTCAATTTGTTCGTTTCGTTCGTTGAATGAACCAAAGGACTTGGAAAAAGATTAGTACATTTTAATGAACGAGTTCGAACAGGAGAGTGTGTTTAAATATGTCATTATGGTGATCAAAGATGAGTTTTAAGGGTTAAAAGTATTGACCACTGGGGGACTTTAATAAACAAGAAAACTAAGGAAAGACTGGAAAGAATGAGAAACAAACTAAAAGTCCATGAAAACGAAGCTAAAACAACTGCTGATGTCCAGGATGTTATTATAACTCGCAGGTTTTTCTTCCCGCCACAGAAAGTCCGCAGTGGCGAGTGGAAGGGATACACCGGGAAATCCATCACTGATGTGGTCAACGTCGGCATCGGTGGATCTGATCTGGTGTGTGAAATCAAAACTCTATATTTTATTATTGTATTTTTCCCCCTGCTTTGGTGTTCTAGATCAGGGTTTTCAATCCTTTAGATGCCAAGGATCCCCATCCTGAAATTGTACAGGCATCTAAATAGTTGTTTTGTGTGTGTGTGTGTGTGTGTGTGCGTTCAAGGGTCCCTTAATGGTGACAGAAGCCCTGAAGCCCTACTCTAAAGGCGGACCTCGTGTCTGGTTTGTGTCGAACATCGATGGAACGCACATCGCTAAGACTCTGGCTGAACTCAACGCTGAGACCACACTCTTCATTGTCGCATCGAAGGTATTTAGAAACTAAAACATATTTTACAGCATTAGCAGAGATACACAAATTAGCAGAGGAAATTAACTTTTTATGCACTTTTACAAAGTCTTGATGTGTTTCAGGCTCTGACTTAGAATGTTGATTATTTTCCTCATATTCTCCATTGTTGCGGCTCCTCTCTTCCCAGTCTGTCAGTATCGCTCTGTTCACTTCCTGTCTCTATGAAGCCCCTCCTTCTGAAAAGCACACTGTGCTCTGATTGGTCGACTGGATCAGTGTGTTCTGATTGGTCGAGCGCTTCGAGTGTGTTTGGGAAATGTCCCGCCCCTTTCCATGACCGCCAGTTTAACACACTACTAACTACCTCAACCAGGCCCCGCCCCTTTATTCTGCTTATTAATTATTATAATGAGGAATATTTTCACGTGTTCGTTCCGAAAGAAACTCAAGACTACACTGGAGGCGTTTCAGGAGTTCAGAAACACTGATATAAAGCAGAACTGGAGCTTTGGAGAGATTTTTCATGCTCAAACAGCAACAAAATCAATTTGATATGTATCATAATGATAAAGAAATGAAGTGGTTTGTTGTCTGTTTGTCTTCCTCAGACATTCACGACTCAGGAGACCATCACAAATGCTGAATCAGCGAAGGAATGGTTCCTGCTGGCCGCCAAAGACGTGAGTCGCATTCTCTTTACAGGGACGTGTGTGAGACGTCTGTGCCACGCATTGATTGGTCTGTCGTTTATCATTCTCACAGAAATCTGCAGTTGCCAAGCATTTTGTGGCGCTCTCTACCAATGGGGTAAGTTCATTCTAGTTTAGATGTAAAGGGCTCATATCATCAGGAATGACATTTTTTCATAAAACTTTTAAAATTAAACACTTCATTGTACTATTAAATCATATAGTAACTTTCAAAACTCAAAATAAACCAAAGAGAGCATTTATTGAAAAAAAATATATAGAAAAAAGGCAAGGCAAAGCAATATTATTTATATAGCCCAACATATAACATTTATATAAGTCCTACACAGTGCTTTAGATCAAATCATCTATTTTTAAAAATCCTTTTACATAGAAGATGCACTTATTTTAGTTTACATTGAGAGATGATACGTTTTTTTTAAATTATATGTTCTCAATTTATTTTGTTGTGTTTTTGATCATTTGTTTTTTTGTTCTGTGTCTTAAAGATACAGTAGCAAAAGAAACATTATCAAAGAGACTAAATTATGACCAAATTATGAGTAATTGACCAGGGCCCGGTTCCCCAATAATGCTCACTCTTAGCGCGCTGAAGAAGACTCAAAAATATATCTTACCGAAGTTATTTATGTTCCTAAGTGTGTTCCCCGACGTGTCCCTTAGGAAGCTTCTTAAAGGAGTAGTTCACTTTTAAAAACACTTTTGCTGATAATTTACTCACCCCCATGTCATCCAAGATGTCCATGTCTTTCATTCTTTAGTCAAAAAAAAATTAAGGTTTTTGATGAAAACTTTCCAGGATTTTCTCCATATAATGGACTTCAATGGGAACCAAACGGTTCAAGGTCCAAAAGACACTTTCAGTGCAAACTACAAACTGTTCAAAGTGCTTTAAACGATTCCAGACGATGAATAAGGGTCTTATCAAGCAAAACGATCGCTCATTAAAAAAATAAAAAGTTTAAGTTTTATAAGCTCAAATGGTCGCCTGGTCACGTTCGTGCACTCTCCTGTTCCAACTCGTTCATCAAATGAACGAATCTTTTTCCAGGAATTGACTCGGAAAAAGATTTGTTCATTTTGATGAACGAGTTTGAACAGGAGAGTCACAAACGCGTTCAAACAATGCTAACGAATGGTCCAGACCACCCTTACAAAAGTGTGACTTACAGAAGATATACTTAGCGTACGAACGTGTCAGGAATCGTGCCATAAAGTTAAGAGAGAGGTTAAGGAATAGGTTAAGAACTACTTTGCGATAAGAAAGTTTTGGGGAACCGGGCCCACATCTCAGAGAGAAAACAAAATCAGTAAAACCATGACATGACCCCTTTAAAAAAGCAGACATTTTCAAATATTACATCAGTTCTCAGACTGACTTTATCCCCCTCTGTGTTTCAGCCCAAAGTGAAGGACTTCGGCATCGACCCGGAGAACATGTTTGAGTTTTGGGATGTGAGTTTGTGTCCGTTGAGGGCCTGAGTTATTTTTGCCCTGTTGAAGTAGGTGTGTGTGTGTGTGCTCACAGCAGCAGCTGCTGGTAACCAGAGTCTCTCGACTGACACGCAGTTATTCATGATCCTGACCTTCTCCGAGCGCAGGTCACTGGAAAGGCCGACGGGCTACTTTTACTCACATTGTTGATATTTAAAGGGCAAGGTTCCTTACAATCCCATTTATTATGGACGCTATATACTCTCCAGCTTACTGTATGTTTGATCAAGCACAGAAAAGCTTGATTAGTGTGTTTGCAAAACGTATCTAATAATGCATAAATCACATTGTATGCAGTTCTGTATTGTGCCTCTTTTTTGATGTCAGTGGGTCGCGGAACGATACTCCTTGTGGTCTGCGATTGGACTGTCTATTGCACTTCACATCGGTGAGTGTTATCATGTGACTCTCATGACAGACACTGAGTGTGAGATTCTCAAGCGTCTGTCTGATCTCCTCTATCGCAGGATTCGAGAACTTCGAGAAGCTGTTGGCTGGAGCTCATTGGATGGTGGGTTTTATTACTGAAGGATCGGACCTTCATTGGCAAAGCTTAAAAATGTGCTGAATTAAAATATTCAAATTCAAAGGCGAACATTTACGTGTAATGACCTGCAGATACACTTGTGTTTTAAAGGTATGGGGCTGAGAACATTGTGTAAATTAGGTTAAAATGTGAAATATTGTTAGAATTTCAAAAAAAATGTTTTCTATGTGAATATATATATATTAAACTAATTTATTCCTGTGATCTAAGCTGAATTTTCAGCATCATTACTCCAGTCTTCAGTGTCACATGTTCCTTCAGAAATGATTTTCTGCTCAAAAACATTTATGATGATTATTATTATTAAAGGAGTAGTTCACTTTTCAAATCACTTTTGCTGATAATTTACTCACCCCATGTCATCCAAGATGTCCATGTCTTTCTTTCTTCAGTCGCAAAGAAATTAAGGTTTTTGTTGAAAACATTCCAGGATTTTCTCCATATAATGGACTTCAATGGGGTCCAAACGTTTCAAGGTCCAAATGAGAGTTTCAGTGCAGCTTCAAAGGGCTTTAAACGACACCAGACGATGAATAAAGGTCTTATCTAGGACACTTCGAGTCATGACTCGAAAAAGATTCGTTCATTTTGATGAACGAGTTCGAACAGGAGAGTCACGAACGCTCATCACAGAACAGAGCAAGGCGAGCATTTGTGCTTATAAAACTTAAACCTTTTTATTTATTTTTGAAATGGCCGATCGTTTCACTTGATAAGACCCTTATTCATCGTCTGGTGTCGTTTAAAGCCCCTTGAAGCTGCACTGAAACTCTCATTTGGACCTTGAACCGTTTGGACCCCATTGAAGTCCATTATATGGAGAAAAATCCTGAAATGCTTAATTTCTTTTCGACTGAAGAAAGAAAGACATGGACATCTTGGATGACATGGGGGTGAGTAAATTATCAGCAAAAGTTTTTTTAAAGTGAACTACTCCTTTAATGTTGAAAACAGTTGTGCTGCTTCACTTTTTTCAGGAGTGTTTGATGAATATAAAGGCATTTATTTGAAAAGAAATCTAAAAGCTTTACTGATCACTTGAATGCATCCTGTGCTGATATCTTTTAAAAGCGTGCATTAACTCTCTAACAGGACACTCATTTCCGCACGGCCCCCGAGGACCAGAATGCACCGGTTCTGCTCGCTCTGCTGGGCATCTGGTACATCAACTTCTTCCAGGCGGAGACACACTGCCTTCTGCCGTACGATCAGTACATGCACCGCTTCGCCGCGTACTTCCAACAGGTAAAACACACACTCCTGTACAGAGCTTTTGTTGGAGTACGCTCTATCTAATGCTGTGATTTTACAGGGTGACATGGAGTCGAATGGAAAGTACATCACTACTGAAGGGTCAGCAGGTGAACTATCACACCGGGCCGATCGTGTGGGGTGAACCGGGCACTAACGGACAGCACGCTTTCTACCAGCTGATCCACCAAGGTTCACTCCTGACCTGCTCAATCTGACATACACATCGAGGAGCGTCTGTCTGACCCTTCTGTCTCCTCAACAGGGACTCGAATGATTCCTGCTGACTTCCTCATTCCTGCCCAGACTCAACATCCAATCAGAAACAGCCTTCACCACAAGGTACCGAGCTGCGAGTGGTTTACCGAAGCCCATTTCAGACAAATCATGCTTTAGAAAAAAGGGTTCATTTGGGTTCTCTATATGAAGCGTAAGGTTCTTTACTCTACTACAAAGAACATTTTATGCTAAAAAATGTTCTATAATGACAAGAACGAACCCTTTTGGCACAAATGTTCTTTATACGCTTTTATTCATTCATATATGACATTATTCTGCAACATTTTGTAGTTGTAATTAAATGATTGTTTATTAAACACTTTTTAATCATGCTGATTTTTTGAGAAACTGAAATGGCACTCTTCGTGTGATATTGATTAACTACATACAATTATTTAAATATATACATTTTCTAACCCCCATATCTTGAATTTTGTGATCATTCATAAACACATTTTAGGGTTGTGATGTTTGTCAATAATATGAAATATTTCATCCGGAAAGGATAAAACAAATGATAATGAATGAATCAAAAAGGTTCCATATAGAACCCTTTTCCTGGTTACAAAGAACCCTAAAGAGTTCTTATTATTGAACCCTTATAAAGGATTCTGAATAGAACCTTTTAGGGGTTCCAAATACACCCTTTTAAAATTCTATATAGAACCTTTTCTTCTAAGAGTTCAATGAATTGAATAAAATTCATTGTATTTACGACATAAAAAGCCGAAATTATGACAAATTAAGTGATATTTATGATTGTTTTATGAAGTCAAAATTATAAAAGTTGTGATTATGAGGCTTAAAAAATATGAAATTAGACAAAACGTCAAAATTAGGACATACTAATTCAAAATTATTGCAAGTTTTACATGACATAAGTTGAAATCACGACTTTAAAAAAATCACAAGTATGAGAAAAGTCATAATTATTACATACTAAGTCAAAATAGTGCGAGTTTTGACATGAGTTATAAGTTATAACCTAAGTTGAAATTATGACTAAACATAAAAATTTTATTTATGATATAAAAAGTCAAATTATGACAGTTATGTTTAAATTTAAATTATGTCTTCAAAATCATAATAATCACATGAAAAGTCAAACATTATGACATTAAGTCAAAATCATGACTAAATAAATAAAAAAAGCAGATTTGTCTATTTTGATATCATGGTGACTTTAACTTTTATTTTCCTGTTGTTGTTTTACGTGAATCTGCTTTGAAGCGATCTGTACGGTATTAAATGCTATATAAATAAATGTGATTTGACTTGTAGATCCTGGTGGTGAACTTCCTGAGCCCAGACCGAGGCACTGATGAAGGGAAAGACGACAGAAGAGGCGAAGAAAGAGCTGGAAGCTGGAGGACTGAGCGGAGAGAAGCTGGAGAATATTCTACCACACAAAGTGAGAATATAAAGTCAACCACTGGCTTACACTGACCCCTACATGACACAAATCACAACTACATCCCCGAAACACCACCACACTACTCGTAATATTCATGCAGCAGGTTTAATGTGCAGTGTGTGGACACAAACAACAGGCAAATTTTATATATATATTATGGATTTGTTCACAAGCAATGGAAAATATGATATTTTCCACTTGTGAACTGGTGTGTCGGATGTGTCAGATGCTATTATTAAAAAAACAAACATCATTGATGATTAAAACATGATGATTAAATCATCATCCATGCGTTTCTGTCCAGGTATTTCAAGGAAACAAGCCAACGAACTCCATCATCTTCAAAAAGTTGTCTCCGTATACTCTCGGCGTTCTGATTGGTGGGTTAAATGCTTTTGGTGTATTAGATATCATTAGATATGCAGGTTCCTGACCTCTGACCTTTCTTAACAGCCATGTACGAACACAAGATCTTCATTCAGGGCGTCATGTGGGAAATCAACAGTTTTGATCAGTGGGGGTGAGTCGCCGATGTATGAATATATGATTAGATAAATTGAGTTTTGAATGCGTTAAGTTGCTATTATTACCAGACCAGTGTTATTTTATTATTAGTTTTTATATTTTTTATTATATTTTAATATTATATTTAAATTTTGTGTTTTTATTAGTTTAAAAAAAACACCGTAATTTTTGTTCATTTTTATTTCAGTTTTAATTTTGGTTGTTTTAGTGCATCAAGTTCAACTAAATTGAAATGAGAAATGTTACATTGTAAAATAAGTATACTTTGTTTTATTTCAATTAAGGAAAATGTTTCCTTATGGTTTTAGTTTTAGATGACTATAAACTTGATAACGTGAATGTATCAAATAAAAAAGAAAATAAACTATTTAGGAAGAATAAATAAAATGATCTCTGGAATGTTAATAAAACAGAATTAACCCGTCAAAATAATTATATTCTTGATCCTAAGCTCAAGTTTATTTGTTTTAATTAATTAATTATTACACCAGTTTTAATTTAGTATTATTTAAATACTATTATAGTTATATATATATATATATATATATATATATATATATATATATATATATATATTTGGATTTTTTCATTTTCATTTCTGTCAAAATTCTTGTTATTTATGTTTTGTCATTTTTATTCATCTTTGTTTTTTTTTAAATATTCCTGTATAGTTTTCAGTATTTTTTCATAACCTTTTTGAAATTTCAGTTGTTCTGCCATTAGGGGGCGATTATCTCAGTGAACACTGTCTAAATGTTTTTTTTTTTACCTTATATCCTCGGGTATAATAAAAAATGAGTCACGTCCTCCATAAAGCACAAAACTATCCCAAAAAATTAATAAAAGAGCACATTTTATACAGACACTTCATATTTAATGGTGCTTGATAATTTGTAGATTTCATTTGATAGACTAACCTTTCAAGAAAACATTTGCAAATGGTTTATAAAAGGTGTTTTTCTAGTTTCTGTTGTGTAGCGTTTCCAGCGCTTTGAATCATTTTGAAGGAATTGATTCAGAGTATTGAAAAGCTTTGTTTCTCACGTCACTGTTGTTTAATACAGATGAGGAAGAAGACGAGACGTAGATTTATTTTACAAAATCAAAAGAGAATAAACAAATACTAGAAACGACGCAACATTCAACACCACACAAAGACAAACTAAACTGAGTGCATTGTAGACACCGAGAACTAATGATCTGAAACGAGGAACAGGTGTGAGACATCAATGAAACAATGAGTAACCACGGCAACCAATGAGAACACACGTAAATACAGGGAAAAATGAGAAATAAACTAAATTAAAACAATACTAAAACAACTAAACTGAACTGTTTCAAGTTACAAAAATGTTTTCTTACGGTTTTAGCTTTAGTTCCAGACTTATTAGGAGATGTATTGACGTCTGACGTCTCTCTATCCTCAGCGCTGGAGCTCGGGAAACAGCTGGCCAAGAAGATCGAACCCGAGCTTCAGGACTCCGCCGAGGTCAGTTCCCACGATTCATCCACCAACGGCCTCATCAACTTCCTCAAGAAGAACTTCGCCTGAATGAAGCTTCACCTTTTCCCAGAATCCCCTGCTGCACCTCAAAACCACACCATCCTTCTGGAAGCAGACAGCACAAAATATTTTTTTTTAATTAGATTTTAAAATATTTTGAAACTTAAATGTAGTTTAATTTTAACAGACACTTAACGCATTATTGTGTAACCATAAATAGGCAATATTGTGTTCATTTATGAAAAAAGTTACCATCTTTGTTACACCAAACTCTGTAAAATATCCCTCATCTGAAGCACTCACGTGTCTTACAGTTTGTTTGAACTCTTTTTCCCCCAAAATAAATCACTTTGCACTGAACTTCTGTTAGTCATAAAAATAGCACTATTTGAGCTGTTAATAGTGTGAACACGATCATATTTAAATGTAATAGTTATTCTAATTAATGGGATTATTATTCAGTATTTCCATTATATAAATGTACATTTCAGACATCTTCATATTAAAATATAGACAATTATTCATATGCCTATTATTCAGATTCATATCAGACTGGGATTCTGCTTGCTCTGTTATTGGTTATTCTTCAATTATTATCAACTAAATTGTCAAAATTCACTTTAAAATATATATATATAATTATTAATAAGAATTATATCAAAGGCCCTTTTTACATTCTGTTAAAGTTTAGCATTTTGTTCTATAACTAAATTAGCAAATGTTTCTATTTATTTCCTATAATAACACATTAGCTGATCATCATCATCCCTCACAACTTATATCTGGAATATGTATGTATGTATGTATGTATGTATATATATATATATATATATACACTCACCGGCCACTTTATTAGGTACACCTGTCCAACTGCTCGTTAACACTTAATTTCTAAGCAGCCAATCACATGGCGGCAACTCAGTGCATTTAGGCATGTAGACATGGTCAAGACAATCTCCTGCAGTTCAAACCGAGCATCAGTATGGGGAAGAAAGGTGATTTGAGTGACTTTGAACGTGGCATGATTGTTGGTGCCAGAAGGGCTGGTCTGAGTATTTCAGAAACTGCTAATCTACTGGGATTTTCACGCACAACCATCTCTAGGGTTTACAGAGAATGGTCCGAAAAAGAAAAAACATCCAGTGAGCGCAGTTCTGTGGGCGGAAATGCCTTGTTGATGCCAGAGGTCAGAGGAGAATGGCCAGACTGGTTCGAGCTGATAGAAGGGCAACAGTGACTCAAATAACTACCCGTTACAACCAAGGTGGGCAGAAGAGCATCTCTGAACGCACAGTACGTCGAACTTTGAGGCAGATGGGCTACAGCAGCAGAAGACCACACCGGGTGCCACTCCTTTCAGCTAAGAACAGGAAACTGAGGCTACAATTTGCACAAGCTCATCGAAATTGGACAATAGAAGATTGGAAAAACGTTGCCTGGTCTGATGAGTCTCGATTTCTGCTGCGACATTCGGATGGTAGGGTCAGAATTTGGCGTCTACAACATGAAAGCATGGATCCATCCTGCCTTGTATCAACGGTTCAGGCTGGTGGTGGTGGTGTCATGGTGTGGGGAATATTTTCTTGGCACTCTTTGGGCCCCTTGGTACCAATTGAGCATCGTTGCAACGCCACAGCCTACCTGAGTATTGTTGCTGACCATGTCCATCCCTTTATGACCACAATGTACCCAACTTCTGATGGCTACTTTCAGCAGGATAATGCGCCATGTCATAAAGCTGGAATCATCTCAGATTGGTTTCTTGAACATGACAATGAGTTTGCTGTACTCAAATGGCCTCCACAGTCACCAGATCTCAATCCAATAGAGCATCTTTGGGATGTGGTGGAACGGGAGATTCGCATCATGGATGTGCAGCCGACAAATCTGCGGCAACTGTGTGATGCCATCATGTCAATATGGACCAAACTCCCTGAGGAATGCTTCCAGCACCTTGTTGAATCTATGCCACGAGAATTGAGGCAGTTCTGAAGGCAAAAGGGGTCCAACCCGTTACTAGCATGGGTACCTAATAAAGTGGCCGGTGAGTGTATATATATATATATATATATATATATATATATATATATATATATATATATATGTATATATATATATATATATATATATATATATATATATATATATATATATATATATATATAATATAAATAAATAAATATATGTATATAAATAAATAAATATATATATAAAATCAGATGCAGCTGATTTCTTTCATATATATATATATATATATATATATATATATATATATATATATATATATATATATTGAATGAAAATAAGCTGCAAATGATTTTCATCAGAGATCAGAAGTGCATGTTGTTCACCAGCTGCAGGTGGCGCTGTAAGTCCACATGTCCATAACAGTTCATCAGTGTACCGGTTCCCAGTGTTTCCCTCTTTTGGATCATGAGGTCAAAGGTCAGTTGTTTTCTGTTCCACTCAAATCCCAAATCACACAGAGTCAGAACCATAACTCACATCTGGAAAACATCATGTGGACGAACAACACTAAACGACCCTGTATTAGCACACAGAAACGTTTACCGTATCAGAGTTCTGGAGCTGTAGATAATTCCTGCATCTGATGAAATGATTGACAGATCAGAGAGAAATCTCAGAGAGAGAGAGATCAGATCAGGGCAAAATGTGCCTGTTGCCTGGCAACGTGTCTTTCACTTCAAACATCGCACGCCTGGTTATTTCCGGCCTTTTCCCTGGAAGAAGGAGAAATAATATTCAGGAAGAGAATGATTTCTGAAATTTCATCTGAGCTGAGATTAAACTGGCGTTGTGCAAAATGAATTAACATATCAAGATCCTCACAACAATTTGAAAGGCAATGCAGTTACCGTGGCAACAAGGCTAAAAACTGTAATAGGCAACAGTGATCCGGCATTTTCCATAAATGAAGCTGGTGTCCATTTAATTAAAGCAATAAAGGCTCGAGTCTCCTGTTCAACTGAGCAATAGTGTGAGATAAGAGACGTCAGTCACTAAAGCAAACACGTTTCTTCAGCATTTCTGCTCAATAACTCATATCTGATGCACTTACTTTCTAGTGAATGTAAATTATTTGCTTGTGTAAAAAATTCTGTATTAATATTGCTATTGAACAAACACTGAACATTAATGTGTAATGCCAAAACATTTGGTCTGTCTCACCTCAGGGGCCTCAGTCCTTCATGACTGGAGCCAACATGAAAGAAGAAAATCATTTTAATAATAATAAAAAAAATAAAAAAGTTATGAAATTTGGCACATAGATAGAAGTCACTATAGCACATTTGGAGTCTCTAACTCAATCTCTCTAGCCGCCACCAACTGTCCAAAGTTGCACTTACGTTTGTTAAGAACTTTTGAAATACAGAGTTAGGCCGTGTGTCCACCAAAGCGTTTTTCCATGCGCCTGGTGTAATTTTTCAATTGTTTTTAATGGGAGCGCCGCGCTCTTTAAACGCCATGAAGTAACGAGGCGCTGAGCGGTTTTTCCCGCTGAAGCGCTGAGCGTCTTTACTGGTCGCCGAGAGTTGAAGAATGTTCAACTTTGGGTAAAACGCAGCGCTCATCACTGTCACTTTTTACCCAAACGACCAATCACAGTGGAGGAGGGGCGGGGCTAATACCACACTGACCAACTGTCACAACATGTCACAAAAATCACAAAACTGGCCTGCGTAGATTTGGTTCAGCCGAGTCGAACGATTCCCAATTTTCCCATTTCAACAATTTTGGTCGTCAGACATTTAGAATTTTGTGGTAAAATGCTATTTTTGGCGAAAGCATTGGCTAATCCTTATGAAAAAAATGCAAATAGCTTTTCAGAAGCTTTGTCTATTGTAACGAAACTCTTTGGGTCATGCCGAAAACATGCATGCCAACTTCCTGTCCGCCATGTTGATTTTCTTTCTAAACTTACAAACTCATCCTAGACGATTTTTTTCTCCAAAAACAAATCATATCATTTTAAGATCATGCAGGCAAAAAGTTATGGATTTCGTGTTCAGATAGACGAAACTGTTTTCATGTACCGCACCAACAAAGTTGAGGCTTTGGCAGAACTTTGCATGTAACTGTCGCCTCACACTGAACCACACCGCATCAATTTCATAACAGTGCCACCTGTTGGTCAAAAGTGATAAAGCATTAAATCACATCACTAGTGATTATATTTATGATTTTCCAGCTATTTTGCCTGAAATGATCTTAATGACTTTTCCGAACTGTGTGTGTTTGTACTTGGCCCCTTAATGGCTGCTTAGCTATATTTATTGTTAATATTACTATTACTGCTTGCAGATTTAAACATGCACAATGTTGTTCACATTAACTGAACTTTTCACATGCTATTTTTGCATGCATGTACACTAGTGCAGACCGAGCACAGCCTTTGACATCATCCCTGTGTTTATTAGAGGTCACTGGCACCAGATGTCATCCGTCCTCATGGACTTTCATTCATTCACTGTTCAAACTCCATCACAGAATCAGGGAAGGCCAGAGACTCGTGGAAAACTCTGCTACTGAACTGATACTCTTCAATCTAGGACAACAAGAGCAGCAAAAAGTCCCGTGATTCAGTTACACATCAATCTAACGGCAGAGATGCCGAGTGGAGCTCTGACTCCCAGCGTCACGGCTGGATTTCACACACACACACACATGTTCCCACGGATCTGGCAGTTATGTGAAGCCAATCCTCACTGTCCAGAGATTTTTGGGTGGTCTTTTGGCCTGGAGCTCCGACACTGTCATTGACAAAGAAACCCGGTCTGACATGGAAAATCTGCTTCAGTGTCAGCACTGATCTGGGGTCAGATGAGCTTCTGAATCGGCATCGATTTTCATCAGACACTGGAATATCACAGACCTGAGGACAGGGTCACAAAACCAGCACAATAATATCAAAACTCAACATATGCTCTTCCACACACACAGAATTGCATGTTATTTGCAATAGAATGAAAATGTATTAGTTTAAATTTATATTGAATGCAGTTATTTGACCCACTGAAGTAGGACTTTATAGAACATCTTTATGTTATTTCTTAATTTTATTGTCTGAAATTAAAGTGTGCAGTATTTTTTACAGTCTCTGGAATGAACTGAGAAGCATTATAAACTTAAATATACTTCAATGTCATTTTCTACTTAAACCTGTATGTCATGTATTCACATATGAATTGGAATTTAGTACATTTACAATGTATATTACATATAATATTAAATAATCCTACAGAAATTACAAATATACTTTTAAGATTTGAAGTACAAGTGCAGATTGGATGCAATTAGGCACACTTACTTCACACGGGTCTGTAAGAGATGAGCAGAACTGAAGCAGAGAACTGAAGAAAACACAGTAAGAGTCTCATTAAAGTGAAAACACATCTGCACTCTGCTGAATGAACTCAACACCTCTTCTGTTCAACACAGACACAACATTCAGGAGGAAATACCACATTTCATCTGCAGTTTTAGTGTCTAGCATCATTTTAGACTTCATGGCCTCATGCCACTGTGATGACTTAAACCCATGGACTTATATATCACATTTAATTGATTGTTAATTTTCATTATATATTTAGATACATATTTAATATTTAATTTAATATAAATTCATAAGAAACAAGAACATATTTAGACAAAAATATGTGTGTATATATAAAATGTATAAAGAAATATATATATATATATATATATATATATATATATATATATATATATATATATATATATATATATATATATATATATATATTTAGAGCTGTCAGTTAAACGCGTTATTAACGGCGTTAACGCAAACCCATTTTAACGGCGTTAATTTTTTTATTGTGCGATTAAAGGTCTTTTTGTCCTAGCAAACTTTGTCGTTTTTTCACATACTTTTGCAACAGGACGCGGCATGCGTCCTGATCCATTTCAGCGTCTCGCGCTTGTCATCCACTCAAAGCCGGCTCGCAAGCCCAAACGAGTGTGTGCGGCGTGCCTGTTGTTTTGTTTCCGGTCTAGCTAGATCCGCTTGCGCTTTGGTCGAAGAAGCAACGAAACGTCCTCCGCGCGGCGCAAGCAATTGAAATGAATGGGTTTCAGAGCGCAGCGCGAGGACGTTTTGTGCCGCACACACTCGTTTCTGCTTGCGAGCCGGCCAAATAGTAACGTTATGTTTTAAGTGGATGACGAGCGCGAGACGCCGAAATGGATGCCAATGAGATTCTCAATGTAAAGTTTACTTTTAAAAAGTTGCCAAATTGTCCCATTGACAAGACCAAAGCGATCTGTATGTTTTGTCATTATGAACTGAGCTATCATCATCGCAGCACGTCCAGCCTGAAACACCACTTGATGATGGCCAAGCAAACACACACACACACACACACACAAACACAGATGATGCAAATTCTCCACCCCCTCGTCAATATCAGGACCTCGTCAGTATTTCTTTCACCCTTTTATTGATGGACAGTGTTGCATTGTGTGAGAGATTATTTAGGCTATATATGTTAGAGTGAAATTGAACACTATTCCAATGTTATTTTCAATAATAATAATTAAAAAAAACATTTGCACTAAACAAGCCAATCCACTTTTCCATGTTGATAAGAGCATTAAAATGAGAAAAAAATGTAACAAAAAGAAATCAAAAGACATTAAGAATAGATAAAAATGTGCGATTAATCGCGAGTTAACTATGGCATTAATGTCATTAATCGCGATTAAATATTTTAATCGTTTGACAGCACTAGTTAATATATATTAAAATGTAATTTATTCCTCTGAAAAAAAGCTGAATTTTCAAAAACGTTCTATTCATCAAAGAATCCTGAAATAAAAATGTAAAAAACTGTTTTCAACATGGAGTTTTCAAGACTGGCGTAATGATGCTAAAAATTCAGCTTTTTTTCAAAGGAATAAATTACATTTTAATATATATTAACATAAAAAAAATCATTTTAAATTGTCATAATATTTCACAATATTACTGTGTTTTTTGTGTATTTTTTATCCAAAAATTGCAGCCTTGGTGAGCAGAAGAGACTTCTTTTAAAAACATAAAAATCTTACCGACCCTAAACTTTGACTGGTAGTGTGTATATATATATATACACACTACCGGTCAAAAGTTTAGGGTCGGTAAGATTTTTTATGTTGTATATATGTATATATATATATATATATACATACATATAATTCTTTAAAATTCTTTACCTATACATGTTGATAATATAAGGAAAAACATTCAGACTTAATCTATATATGTGTGTACCTACAGACTCACACACAAACACAATTTTAATGTAAATGTTTAATATGTTATTATTTTCTTTTTTTATATGTATTATCTTTCTGCAGTCTGATGTAAACCCAGATGAACACAGATTATAATTAAAGCACAGAGATTAAAAGAAGTTGTTCTTTACAACCTAATTAATGTTTAATCCTTAAATCTCAACAGTAAAGAAACGATTACTTCTCTAATTCGATTAATTGGAAAACTAATCAGACAAAAGCTGACGGCAACTTCACATTAAAAGAGCAACAACACTTTATTTTGAGGAACTTTGCAACTATGTCAAGTATAACTCTCGCATTAGAGTAAGACTGATAGTTTCGGGTGAGTAGAATAACTTGCAAAATGACTTATAGTCAGTGGATTGTCTGAAGTGGAAAATCAAAACAAAGTGTTAGCCAATAATTTGATTAAGAAAAAAAATGTTTTACCTTTATTTAAGCAGGAAGAGACTCCTGAGTGTCCTGGCCAAGACAGACTCAATCCTAAAAACATCAAACAACTGAAACAGCAAATCCTGTTTCCCACCTCTGGAACAGACAGAAGAAAACGAAGATTGTAAATCCTGATATTATTTACAGTGATGTAGGTCATAAGGATGGAAGAAGTCGAAGCTAAAACAGCCGTATCTCAGTGTTGATACACACGTTCACAATGGTGCGAGAGGACAAAAAACAAAAAACAAAAAAGAGATTCATCTATGAAAATAACAATACACAAAACACATTCACTCTACGTACCCTGAGAAGTGAGAATTAAAGGCAGATTTGATATGGATTTTGAATGTGAAAAAGCATGACTTTTTTAGGGCTGTCAAACGATTAATTGCATCCAAAATAAAAGTCTGTGTTTCCATAATATATATAAAACTCTGGAAACAACAAGAGGATTGTGCTGGAAACCAGAAGAGAACAGAGCAGAGCTTAGGGAAATCCCTTCAGACTTCACGGCCGACAGGAAGTGATGTCATGCTCTCGGGATGCTCATTTGAATAAACCAATTGACAAACATATAATACATATTAAAACTGCAGCTTGCATATCTGTCCAAGATATGCAAGCTGTATTTTCAGATATCTAATAATAGTAAACCATTATTTTAATGTTTAATTACAGTTTTCTGTAATATAAGACTTCTTTCAAAAACATTACAATTAGTAAATGTTTCCAAACGTTTACTGGTAATATATCAAAATAAAATCTAAAAAATACGTAAGAATAAACAATAAAGTTTACAATTTATTTTAAGGTATCTGTTTTACAGTGTAATTGTACATTTAAGTAATATGAATGTACTTACTATAGGATTATGATTAGATGTGGTTAGCGTTAGTAAGTCAAGCATAATTTATAGTTATTACTATAGTAACTTCATGTAACAAGGACACCGTAAAACCTGTCACCTGCCCGTATACGAGCAACCTAAACTTACTTCACTATATTACTATTAAATCCTAATCTAGTCATGACAAACTATATATATTGTTGGAAAGGTCTGAGACTGCTAAATAGATATTTGACCGCTGTTTTTTGCTACATATTATGTAAGAATATTTTGTGACAGAATTGATATTTGGACAGAAATATATTAATTTATTAAGGCAGAATGTATACAGCTAAATTCAATGGAATTCAATGGCACCCGGTGGCAATTTTTGGTACTACGCTTTAACAAAATCTCATGGGAACTTCAAATTTTTGTGATATCAACTTCAAATTTGGAACATAACAAATTGCTCTGATTTTATAGTAATTTTAGAGTAAAAACTATTTTGTAAAATATCTATTTTATAACAAATAAAAAAATATATAGTACAGTATATTAGATTTACTGTAAATTTAAACTTCCATAACTTTTTTAAACTTAATTTTTTTTAAGTGTTTTCACTTCAGCAATAATCTGCTGAGTGTTTCCTTTAAAACAAGACCAAACATGGGTATATTCCAAAGCATTCTTGAATTACAAACATTTCAGTTTGAATAGCGCATTTTCACCCCCGTTCTCAAAAAGGGGGTGACAGGAAAAGGGTTAAATACTGATTTGTTTGGAGTGACATCCATTGTTTCCTATTTTATTGTGCAATTAAAATATCATTAAAACACCTCTAAATGTAAGCGAGTGTGAATGAGATGTAGTTCTGATCCACACAAATCACTTCATAAGTCAGTTTAAGTTAACTAAAAAAACCACTTTATTGAAAAAGCAGATTACATAAATCTACGGTTAAATGATACGCCCCGACTTTTCATACATTAAATAACTTTAAACTTTTCATGTTTAGATAAATAAATCTACTTTGCTTTTTCTTTTATTTATGAAATATCTAGGAAATCAAAACATTGTACGATAAAAAAGTGATGAAAGATGTGCATTTTTACCAACTAACTGAAGGAAAGCTACGCTTCACGGATTCTCCAATAAATGCAGGAAATACATTCTACTGTTTATTTACAGGGACTCTAACGTCGTGCTATACAATAGTAGTACGTTTTAAAAGTGGATTAAGACAACGTGGAGAAAAATAAAAAACAACAACACACCGGTGGGAATGATAAGGTTACTGAACCGTTTAAAGGAATGTTCTGTCATTAAACTGAATATTCATGCTGGCGATTACCATAGAAAACACATCAGCTGCTCAATAAAACAGCCATTTGATTTTCTCTGGGAGTCGACGCATTCATCCAGAATATTGCTTTAGCTAAATCTGCGGGAAAAGCCGGTCAGGATGACGAGATGCGAGCGGTCAGCAAACGCACATCTTCACAAGCTTTAAAAACAACGCTCTGTATCAGATGTTCTCAGGTCAGTAGTATCACAGCAGACAGAAGTGTGTGACAGAAGTGTGTACAGCGGCCCTGACGAGCATTTCAGACGCTTCAAACACTCTGAACGCTCTCAGGATCCGTTTTAATCAGTTGGTGATTTCGTTTTAGCATTTCAAACCACTTTTTGTGCTCTAATCGACACTCGTGTTCATATTTGATTCACACTCTTAGAAGAAAAGGTTCTAAATGGAACCTTCAAGATTCCGTCAGGCACTTCATTCGTTATATAGAACCTTTGGCTTTAGTTCATTTATTTAGTTTTTATTTAATTTATGAATTAAACGGCTTGTAAACATGGCAAATTAAAATAACCAAATTTAAAAATAAATAAAAGTAATTATACGCAAGTATTATGCAATCATTTAAAGGAGTAGTTCACTTATAAAAACTGTTGCTGATAATTTACTCACCCCATGTCATCCAAGATGTCCATGTCTTCTTTCTTCAGTCGAAAAGAAATGAATGTTTTTGATGAAAACATTTCAGGATTTTCTTCATATGATGGACTTTAATGGGGTCAAACTGGTTCAAGGTCCAAATGAGAGTTTCAGTGCAGCTTCAAAGGGCTTTAAACAACACCAGAAGATGAATAAGGGTCTTATCAAGCGAAACGATCGCTCATTTAAAAAAAAACAACTAAGTTTAAGTTTTATAAGCTCAAATTCATTCAACAAACAAAATTAACAAATTGACTCTGTAAAAGATTTGTTCATTTTGATGAACGAGTTTGAACAGGAGAGTCACGAACGCGTGACTTTTTTTTAAATGAGCGATCGTTTCGCTTGATAACACCCTTATTCATCGTCTGGTGTCGTTTAAAGTCCTTTGAACAATTTGCACTGAAACTCTCATTTGGACCTTGAACCGTTTGGCCCCATTGAAGTCCATTATATGGAGAAAATCCTGGAATGTTTTCATCAAAAACCTTAATTTCTTTTCGACTGAAGAAAGAAAGACATGAACATCTTGGATGACATGGGGGTGAGTAAATTATCAGCAAAAGTTTTTTTAAAGTGAACTACTCCTTTAAGACATTTCGCACCTTCTTGGTATAAAGGGTTCTTTAAAGGTGAGTCAAGAAGAACTTTGTTTTCCTAAGAGTGTAATGACATTCAGATGTTTTTAAGTGTGTAAATACTTGTCAGGGTCACTGTATATGGAACACACACAGCGGCCCAGCCACTAGTGTGCATGAACATATACACAACTACACACACAGACGAACACACTCACAACACGTCCTAACCAGATGCAATGCAATAAGCTTCTAATTATCATTCATGTGAATCTAGTCAATCTAGTTTTGATCATTACATCATTCCCAGACTCCTACGTTCATGACTTTATTATTCTGACATGTGCAAAATGTTCTGTTGCTCGTGGCTTGATTGCATCGCGGCTGGTTTGGACAGCGGGTCACACACACACACATTGACTGCAGGACAAATGCAGGCCTGGTTGAGTCCAGCACATCCAGGCTTGACCTTTGACCCCGGCGCACATCAGAGTCCCTTCAGAGTCTCCTGAGACACGTTACAGTGCGTCTCTACGGTAAGGAATATGTAAAGCAGAAAGGCACCTCATCCGGAGACAAACCAGTGTCTGACGTGCACGACGTAAGAGTTCATCGGATCCAACCCCGTTGTGCTGGTGTCGGGTTCGTAACGGCCTCTCTGACTCCGGCCAGAGAGATCAAAAGTCAGACTTCTGCAAAATATACATTTGTTAGTCCTGCTATATGCAGCAGGTTTCACAAGAAGATTATACCAGTGTTCGGCCCACTACCGCCACTAGTTTAGGCATTTAATCGATGCTTAAAGGGACAGTTCACTATTATTCACTCACGCTCTCGTCATTCCAAAACTGTACAAGACACCTCCAGGTAAAATATCAGCTAAGAGATATCACTATAATTCCCCAGCTGATTAATCACAGTAATCTGAAACAATAGTTCTTTTATGAATATGCAAATGAGGCATTGTCTAATTAAATATGCATATATTTCAAGAACAAAAATCTGAACATTGGTTCAAATTTCTTGTTATTTAGTCATTGTCTCAATTAGAGCCTTTAAATATATGTGTTGTAACTGAAATCTATATGAAAAAGTGTAATAACAAACATGTTATGGACACAAAAGAGCCTCAAAATTAACCAGTGCATGAAAAACAATGGTTTTGCCAGAAGTGTCTTGGCTTAAAAAGGCATTTTAATAAATAAAAGTCATACCGGTTTAAAGAAACGAGGGTGAATAAATGACCAACGCAATTTTCATTTTTAGTGACCTGTCCCTTTAAAGACCCGGGCAGCTTGGCACAACACACGCGAACAGAAATGGTGCATGTCGAAGGCAGTGAGCAGGGTGACGGGATACTCGATGAAGGCACAAGAAGTCGTAATCTCAGTCTGTGTGTGTGTTTAGTGCTGTTGTCTGGCGTTCAGAGGACACGTCCCATGCGGCAGTGCTGAAGACCTCGTTCTGGGTCCCGACCCCTCCAAACAGCGAACCAGACCGGAGCGTGAGAGGAAGAAGGTGATGAGGGATGAAAGTAATAATAAAAACCTCCCTGGTTGGTCATAAAAACCCCAAACAAGTGGAAATATGTGGACCGATTTCCCTGTTTATTGTTTGGGGGAATGCAATGACCCTCTTGTTTCTTCGGCGCGAGCCCGTGTGTGTTCACAGTTCAGTGACGTGTAGCGGGTAGCTCGGGGGCGGGTGTGTTGGTACAGGGGTCTTTAAGCGGTGCAGATGGCATCGGTGGCACAGCAGGTGCCCCTCCAGCGGGTAACAGCGATGCCCTCTTCATCATTCAACTGAAGACCACAATCCTGCAAGACACATCTTATCGTTTTAGATCTATTATGTTTGATAGAAAGGAAGTCAGGCCCAATTAAAGGCCTTTTCATGCATCAGAATACAGTGAATCATCATCATCATCACCACTGTAAATATGACCTACACTGTAAATCATTTAATCAACAACGCTTCATTTTTAGATGGAAATTCGTTTCCTTCTGCAAGCCAACTGGGGAAATCCAGAGCAAGAGGAAGAAATCCAGAACTGCGGTTTGGATTGTAAATTAATGACCATGAAAAACAAATATGGATTTAATGTTTTGACAAGGCCTTCAACCCATTAACCCAATCTCAACCCGGTCAACGTGACAATTTTGTTTAAATTGTGAATAGGAAGACATATTTTCGTGATAAGGAAAAGATAAGTGATGTAAAAGTAATCAATTGAATATATAAACACACACACACAGTATATGTAATTATATTTTTTATTATTATTAACAAAAGTTATAATACATTTAAATTGTTTAATATATTTAATATATTAATTTTACTAATACAAATAATACAAATAATTATATTAAATTTGAATAAAAAAAAATTATTTCTGGTATATATGTAATTATAATTATTGCTATATATTGTTATATTTATTTACCAGAAATATATATTTTTATTCAAATTTAACATATTTAATATTAATTTTACTAATACAAATAATACAAATAATTATATTAAATTTAATTTCTGGTAAATAAATATAATAATATAAAAATAAATCTGTTTTTTTATATTAAATATAGGACCTATATTAAATGTATTTTATATATTTTATAATATTAATTTTAATCACTAAAAATATATTATATTAATGTATATAATAATCAACTGCTCATTGATTGCTAAATTCAGAAAATTACTTGAATAACATTCAAAATAAAATATTAAAATAATACTGGAGCACAAAAATGGCTTTCTTTAGTCAGAAAAACTGAGATTTCATAATTAATAAGTGAGATATTTGACTCTCAGAAACGTGTTTAAGTGAACACCACCTCACAGATTCAAAGTTTAGCTGAATGTCAGTCAATGATTCACAATATTAATGCACATTTATACCCGAGCTCGAGGCCTAATACAAATAAAACACATCTTGCATAACTCCAGAGCATTGTCCAGGAGTGTAAACATGACCCCATTTACCAGACGCGCTTTCCTCTGAGCCAATCACAGTACAGCATGAAGTCAAACCAGCAGCAATGACCACTGACTTATGAACGAGTCTGAATTACCTCACAGTGATAGCATTCCACATGGTAATCTTTATCCATGGACACCACCCGTACGGTCTCCTCTGAACCCTACACACACACACACACACAGCTAGTTAACCTCTGTCCTGAAGCGTGACCTCAATCCTCAGTCAGGGTTACTGTATTCAAACTCTCGTACCTGTGCTGGGAGGATCGGCTGGTTACACGAGGCACATTTAGGAGCAAAAACCCTGTGAAGATGAAGACACATAAAACCACATTATGTTTTTGCAAAATAAATCCCGAACCGGATGATCAGGACTCGAAGTAAACGAATAGTCATGAAATGTTGCATTGATCTTCCGCTAAGAAAAACAGTTTCTAGAAAGCAGCTTTGAGCCTAGACGAAGGAACAAGTTAAAACAAGACGGACATTTAAGTAATATTGCACTTTTGGAGCTTTTCACCAGATAAAATATCTAAACAGTTCAGAAATTATTGCTCAAAATCATTTTCTCTATGGAGAACATGAGTGGAGTTTTTACTTCCGGAACTTTATAATAACGCTAGATGTTATGAATATTCATTATTATACAAAAACACCATGGCTATGAAATATAAAACAGGGTGAAGTGAAGATATCACTCACGTGTGGTAGTCTTTCACACAGTAGATGTTGTTTTCCACGTCTACGGTGAAAGGAACGCCGTTCCAGACCCTCCTTACACACAACACAGCGGAAACAGCCTGGATGATACGACTTTCCCAGAGCCTGCAGGATCTACAACACACACACACACACACACATATGAGGTGATGCAGCACTAATGAGGCACAATAACATCATTTCTGCATCCAAGTATAGACACACATCACTGAGCCGGAGTATTTCAAGAGATTATAAAGCTTTGATAATCCATCTTTGGTTCCACATTTATTTAAAATGGTAAAACTAATTTTAAATCCTTTAACTGTAACAGACCGGGTGGGTCTAAATAAGTCACTTCTTCCCACTCCGGGTCGAGCAACTGATTGATTTGTGTTGTTAAAAATCAAATGAATCTTATTGCCAAGTCAAGTCAAGTCATCCTCATTTATGTAGCGCTTTTAACAATGTAGATTGTCTAAAGCAGCTTTACAGAGATTTAATTGCACTTAATTAATTTAAGTTGGTTTTATAGCGGTTCTTAAATAACGTTGTTTTCCAGCTAAAGTTAGTTTAGATCGATTCACTTCCGTCTAAATGATCATTTGTTATTAAATTAGGGTTAAGACGACACCGTTCTCTCTAAACAGACTTTAAACTGAACCTGTGATAAACGCTGATGAATCAGTTTCACTGCGTTCACATGCACATTAAGAATTGATTCATTAGTTATGTGCATTTGAATATATGTGAATAATTCCCTACAAACCATGTCTAAACAAACTACTTGTCTTGCCTATAAATTTGATCCAGAATTTTATTTTATCACTTACACAAACCGAAATTTCGCTTTATTTGTAGAGTGGAATAGGGATCCTCCATAGGGAAAGGCTAGTTTTGCCTTTGCTATATGTCACTATATTGATTTGATATCTTTATTTTGAACATGCAAATAAAAAATACAAATATTAATCAATAAAACAAGGAATAGTGATAAAAAACAAAAATGAACAACAAAGTAAAAATCCATACTTTCCTGTACTTGAAGAAAAAAAAGAAATTGATCAAAAAGTCAATTTAAATGACACGAGATCCTTCCTCTGATAAATTAGAGCACTAGTAAGAGTGAAACCGTACCATCTCCATGATGAGGTGTCCACACACGAAGCACTTCTCCGCTGTCTGCTGGAACCCGGAGTACTAGGAAGAAAACACCACATTTGATCAGCAACAATAAAAACATTTAATGCATCCTTGCTGAACACATTTATTGCTCTTAACTTTTAAACATTTACATTTATGCATTTGCCAGACGCTTATATCCAAAGTGATGACATTGCATTTTCAAGGTACACATTTACACTGTAATCAGTTCCAAATGTTTGTGAATGAAAGTCAGAGATACATTTTTCAAGTGCACAATCATTTAGATGTTTAATAAGAAGATTTGGTTGAGATATTTTATTTATTTATTAATATTTTAAAATGGCACAGGCATGCGATATAAATATTATGCAAGTGAAAATAATAATAATATTTTTTAAATATTTTTTTTAATATTTTTTTTTCTTATCAACATGAAGGTATCAGGTTCAATTAACAGGTTCAGTTTTTCTCAAATTATGAACATTGTGTAAGTACAAATAATTAATGTTTATGAGAAAATCTGCATGTATAACAATCACAGAAGAATGTTTAAACTAGTTTATGAGAAATTACAGCATGTCACACAGCTTCATGTTTCATGTCAACAAGCCAAAGCCATGCCTCGAATTAAAGCATCTGCTAAATGATCAAATGTAAATATACACTAAATAATATAAAAGTATTAATACTACAAATAAATAGAATATTATACATATATTTACATAAATATATAAAAAAATGTTTTAAAAGAGTAAAATATCAAAAAAGAAATCTTACACAAAACATTTAAATAACATTATATTTAATACATAACGAACTAAATATAAAATAAAATATTACACAAAACATATTTAAAATAACATTATATTTAATAAAGAACGAACTAAATAAATGTATAATAATATACACTAAATTATAGCATGTCACACTGCTCCACTTTTCATGTTAACTTCCAAAATGCACAAAATATCCAATTCCAATAACGTCCACAAATCACTGAGCATCATCGATTTATTGAACTGGTCTGAAGGGGGCGCTCTCTGTCTCTCTTGCTCCCTCTCTCTCCGTCTATGCTCACTCTCTCTCTCTCTCTTGCATCTGATTAAACACTTGAGACATCAACTGAAAACCCCAGATGATGATCGGCACGACTCCTGAGCAGATGATCCACTGCGCGTGTGGATCTGAAGGACACCAGAGAGGTTCCTCTTCTTCAGCGCGATGGCTTAGACCTCTAAAAGCCTATCCCGAGATTAAAAACATCTAGTCTTGAGTAAAGTCTTCAGAGGCTCTTAATGGCGCACACAGGTTGCATGCGTCTGAAACACAGACACGACCCCGAGGGGAGCCATCTGTCTCGGAGAAGGGTTCTGACCTGGTTACCAGGGTTACAGGGGTTTGGAGCGCAGCCATTAGAGTAAAGATGTTCTCAAACATGCACTCTATGGAAATGAGTGGCAAAGGCCACACAAGATCTTCGGATTCTATTGAAGGAACCAAAGGCCACGTTTTAACGATGGAACTCGGCTCATTCCCTACTGATGACATCACTGCTCGCCTGTATGCTTTTCTTTGGTGTTTGTGTGTTAATTGTGGCGTGCGGAGGACCAGCAGGTGGGGTTGGGAGGTACTGATCAATACTGGGATCCCCCCCCCACCCCGTCCCATCAGACAGACCATCTGCCCGATCCTCAGTCAGTCACGTCAGCAGAAGTGCTGTTTGGGGGCAATCACCAATCTATTAAGGGGTCGACTAGTGTGCGTTTTTTCAATGGATGATACCAATTAGGGGTGGGCGATATTTTTAAATCACAATATTTTTCACTGTCCGGATGATATCGATATTACATTGCGATATGAGAAAAAAAATGGTTAGAAAAAATAATTCATTAGAAAAAAAAATTCTAATTATTCTATAAAAATTATTCTCTGTATCGCTAAACAGTCACGTTGATGGCGTATAGCACCCATCTCTAATACTAATGCTGATATCTGTGCTACGTAGGGCTACTCAAATCGATTAATCGCATCCAAAATAAAAGTTTGTGTTTACATAATATATGTGTGTGTATCTAAGTATAATTATTTTGTTTGTATATATATGTATATACAAAAATATATATACAAATACACACACATGCATGTATATTTAAGAAAAAAATATTATTTATATATAAAATATTTATAATTATATATAATATAAATTATACATAAATCTATATACAGCATATACATGAAAATATTTCTTAAATATATACAAGCATGTGTGTATTTACATATGTAAAATAATTATACACAGTGCACCCACATATATTATGTAAACACAAACTTATATTTTGGATGCGATTAATCACGATTAATCGTTTGACAGCCCTACTGTTACGTGGCCAATAGCCACCAATATTAAAAAATAATAATAATAATAATAACAATAAAATATATATATATATATAATATATTTACATAGATATTCTTAAATATATTTACATAGTTAAAATTGGACTCTAATCTAAAGTGTGTAAATACATTTTAATTTAAATAAATAAATCTATCAAAATATTGACCAAATGATTGTCCTGGCCAATATATATATAATCTGCCCATATAATCAGGACTGTCACATGAAAGTTTAGTGACAATAATATTGAAGCAGATTTAAGACAGGAAGTTGAGTCCTGCATGCAGCATCTGCTCTCCCAAGAGACTTCGACATCCATCCATCCACTAATGAGTGCTAATCAATACAACCCTGCTCTCCATCTCCCTCTCAGGAAATATTCAATTAAATGGGGCGTTGCAGTGTTTCTGTTGGGACACTACAGCTGGTGTAACCCTAACCCGACAGCATGACTTCAATGAGAACAGGTTCTACAGAAGCGCATTAGAACGAGCATCAACAATAGCAAAACAATCAGTGACAGGGACAGATACTGCCCGCCTGCTTCTAATGGATTAATGCGTCACATTGTGTCAGAATTACTGTAATTATGAGATTAAAAGCTTGCGTATGTTTGTGTTAAACATTAATGATTTCTATAGCAATGGCAAAAATGAGGCACAAAAAAGTTGATGGGGATCACTGCATTAAATGATATCCATGTTTTTGGAAAAATATTGTCAAACGATTAATCGCATCCATAATAAAAGTTTGTGTTTACATAATACATGTGGGTGCACTGTGTCTAATTATTTTGTATGTATATGTATATATATATATGAAGAGTTCAGATGCAAAAGCCTCTAAATGCCATTTTAAATTTTCTTCTAAAATGACCATTTTTATCAAGCTTGTATATTTAAGTTCAGTAATTTCACTTAAATGACAATTAGTAGGTAATCTTCATTGCCATTTAAGTGAAATTACTGAACTTTAATATAATATAAATTATATATAAATCTATATACAGTATATACATGAAAATATTTCTTAAATATACAAGCATGTGTGTGTAATTATATATAAACAAAATAATTACACAGTGTACCCTCATATATTATGCATACACAAACTTTTATTTTGGATGCAATTAATCGATATTAATCGTTTGACAGCCCTAAAAAAATATGCATTTAAAAAAATACATCAGGAAACAACATCCCATACTTATATATTTTATTTAGCAATGATGCACTGAATTAAATCAAAAGTTAAGACGAAAGAATGACAACAGTATAATAAATATATTGAATTTATATTTTAAAATAAAAACTGTTCCTTTGATCTTTCTATTCATCAACGTTTCCATACAAATAGCAAATAAGTTTTCAACATTAATAATCATAAATGTTCATTGATCAGCAAATCCTCATATTAGAGTGATTTTTGAAGTAATGATGCTGAAAATTCAGCTTTTTATCATTTATAACACTATATAAATTTATCATTTTAATTTTTTAATTTAGCATTAAGAGCAAAAGAGACTTCCAAAACATAAAAAATGTAGTTACCCATTATTTTAAGGTGACATAGTTACATCATACTTAAATACGGAGTAATATTATTAACTACATGTACTTACATTGAGTTAGGTTGGTTTAGGGTTAGTTATTTGTAATTATGCATAATGTACTGTTATTACTATAGTAAGTACATGTAGAAAGAGGTAAATACATCACCTTTAAATAGTGTTACCCAAAAAAAAAAAAACGTATTGACCTGAACATGTTTTACTAGTGAATGCAAATCTCATACTCACCAGGAAGTCCTCTTCACAGTACACCTTTCCGTTTACATTATAGAAAGCCTTTCCTCGTAGTCGCCGTCCTGAAAAAAATATACACAAAATGATGCTACCATTTCAAATAAGTTTCATCTTACACGCTGCATTAAGTGTTGACTCCATGTCTTCATGCTGTGCATTTACACACAGCTTCCACAACAAACAAGCAATTATTTTTAATTGGCAAACATCAAATGATATGTTTTTATCTTTGATGCATGTTAAGTGGACAGCTGTGTTCATTCCCACAACACAAACACACTCACAAAACCACACTTGTATGCACACTTGTAATCCGATGCGATTGGTCATATAGGCAACATAATAATACAAATATTATGAGAACATTATAATTGTGTGCTTGGGACATGGTTTTTAATAGTTAGACTTTGGTTTTTGCAAACAGAGCAGAATATCAATTATCGACTTTTAAATATAAAGAATTATCAGTTATCGGCCAAAATTTAATTCAGATTTCATTCGAACCGCTCCAGAGTTTGTTTGGAAGATCGTTCACATTTATTCGAATGAGCCGCACTAACAGAGCAATCGCACCAGGGTTCGTTTTAATCCAACCAAACACGCCAAGTGTGAACACACCCTTAGAATCGAGTGCACAGGTTTATTACAGCCTGAACACAAATGCAAACTGTGCTTGGTCAGACGGTTTCTGTCGAAATGGGCGTTTCTTGGACCGAAGAAGCGATCTGACTTTATGCTGCTAGTCTGACTGAGCGTCTGTATTCAAACACACACAGAAAACACGAAACACTCATCATTGTCTCTCTCTCTCTCTTCCTCACACACATAAATCAGACTGACCCTTTCCCTGTCCCTTAATTTACAGCGCTCAAGCGGACATCTCGTTTCTTTTCACCGACGCAAAATTTATGCACTCGCCACATTCAAACAGCCTGTGCCCCGACAGAGGAACGAACACCCGACCTGATTCAGAGTGATGAAGCGCGACTCACACACAGACGTGAGGAAAGATTTTCAATCAGGGGTGCAAACACACGATTTACACCTGCTGGAACATATACTACTTTATTTGAACACTTAGATAACATGTTAAGTTGTAAGTCACCCAAACAATATCCAGCAATCGTTCTTGATATTTAAATTTTAAATGCAAAGAAAGTGCATAGTGCTGCTAATTTTATATGTTCGTTGTTGGTTTTCAACACAAAACTATCAGTACTTTTTGAAAATTTCAAGCACATTTTAAAAATACGGTGATAAAATTGATCATACTGTTTCATCTCTCTTAGCAACCATCCAGATCACTCTAGCATGAGTGCAGTTTTGGACAAGAACCAGAAAATGCAATAAAAAGGTGTAAATGGTTCAGAGAATAAGATTTTTTTTTAATGAGATTGTAAAGTCAGATGTGGACGTGTGTGTACACAACAAACGACGCTGAGATTACTGAGATTTCTGGTGCTGACAAATGTCTGGGGAGGACCAGAAACTGAACACAAATAAAGAGAGAGAGAGAGAGAGAGGTCTGAGTAAACGGGGACATTCTTTCGGACTGAGGTCACCGGCTGGTCCCAGTGTCCCCCCCTCCACCACCAAACACACACACACACACACACACACAGAGAGGGGGGAGGGGGCGGCTAGATTCATCCAGCCTTTGTCGGCCACAGTCAACTACATCTACCCTCTCCAAAACTGCTTATTTCCAAACACAAAGTTAATTTGTGGCAAATGTCTAGCTCTAGCTCTTCACCGGTAGTGGTGAACTTGCAGAAAAACCTTAAGCAAATATCCGCAACTGACAGATTACCGGTGGAAACAATCAATGCTGAACTGAAATAAAAATGCATTTTAAAAAAGTTACAGCAAAAACGTTTCAATAGACCCCTTTCACAGAGTGTGATGATGCGTTTCCAGTTATTCACATTGGAAATCGCCTATAAAGCCAAGTTCACACTACATGATTTTAAGCCTGATTTATGCCCGATTTGCAAATCGTTGAGCTCGCCGACAGGTCAGGGTGTTATCGCGTGCAAATCGCAGACGATGAAACGCTTGTCAATCTGTTAGTATGAAAGAGCCAACAACGCAGCGAAAACGCTCGCAGACGCATCGCCGAGCCCAGAAAAATATCTAGCCTGCTAGATATCCAGAGCCGTCGCGCAACTCAAACTTAGTGATGTCATGAGTACAGCCAATCATAGCAACGCATGGGTTGAGGACACCAGGTAAATCTTAGTTTTTCTTTTTTTTTGCATTTTTTTTCTCAGAGCAGATCATCGCGCAAACAGTGTGCAGCACTAGTTTCTGTCTGACGTCCATATTTCGCGTGTTTTTCTTTGCTGGGCATTGGCGCACGTGCTGTTTCGCGTCATTTCTGGTTCGTTTTATTGCGTGTTTTTTCATGACAAAACGTGGTTTGTAGACAATATAGAATCGTTGGGTGACAGAGTTGTTGTCAACTCGTTATTTATTTGATTATTTTCAGGATTTAAATCGTAACATAGTACTGAAACAGCTCTCATTGGGTCACAAATTATTTGCTCTTATCATCCGATCGTGGTTGTATCTCTATGTAGTGCGTTGTCAACTTGTGTAGTGCATTACCTCCTGTTGTGGATCAATCACATTGTGTTGTGTGGTGTGAACAGCTAAACAACTTGAACACTCCTGATTTCACTGAGAGCAAGTCATGTAGTGTGAACCGCACAGGTCAGTCCGACGTTTTAAAATCATGTAGTGTGAACAAGGCTTAACATCGCTCTTACACGTACATTTTTTTACATTTTTGGAGTAAAATACACATTCGTGGTTTCAACAACCAAATGCATTTACACCAGTTTCATCTCAGATCACCTCCTGAAGAGGTTTGAGTGATCGGATTTAAATCGGCCTCGGACGGCATACACTTGGTCTTTTCACAATCGGATCGATATCCCTTCAGAGAAAACGTATGAAGTGAGCAGATGTACTTTTTTTTTTGCTATTGGGGAAAATGGGAATGCAAAAATTCATCCACCACTACAAAAGTTTATTCAATGATCATTTCTGCTTCTGAGAGCCCTGGAAATGTGAAAATGGTCCATTACCCAAAAACTTTTTCATGCACATGCATCTCTTCTCAGAAGAGTGTGTGGGCAGTTTTATTTCCATGGTCTGCTGTGTTAAATGCATCTTTGATTTAATTTCTACACTTGGGATGTTTCCCATGACTGAGTCTGTAACAGAGGCTGTAGATCTTCAGTCCTCTATTGGGTCAGGGTCGTCGACTCTAAAAACACATATTTACAAAATCTTTCCAGTGGACAGCAGCCTCATTTAACTGGTTTTCAATGTTTTGTCAGATGAACGATCGACAGCAAGATGCACAACCTAATGGACTGCACTTATGACAACTAACTTCATGACTCAGACTAACTAACTCTGATTGAAGTACATAATCCCTCAGTGAAAAGTAGGATCATATAATGAACCTCAGGGCATTTACAAGAAAATAAACACCTGTGATCTCCTATTAGAAGAACATCTGAGTGACTGACAAATCTCATTTTGTCAAAGCGTTCAGAAGGGTTATATGATTTTCACACTGACAGACCACATCTAAAGTGTTATGAAACCATGTCATTAAAACAGCACACAGCTGCTGAGGACTGCTGGGAAATCTGTCTTGAACAATCAAAGATTCAAAACACACCAGCAGAGAGAAATGCTAAAAACACTTCAACAGAGAAAATAGATGTCCAGCAGAATAATAAATATGCAAACACATCATTCAAAACTTAACAGTAGATAGAAATAGATTAAATTCATTTAGGAAAGATTTTTTTTTTTACTTTTATTTAGCATGGATGCATTAAATTGATGAAAAGCGACAGTAACAACATTTATAATGTTACAAAAGATTATTTTTAAGATAAAAGCTGTACTTTTGAACTTTCTATTCATCAAAGAATCATGAGGAAAAATTTAAGGTTTAATACGAAGCAGCAAAAATTGTTTTTACTGTATTTTTGATCAAATAAATGCTGCCTTGTTGAGCAGAAGAGACTTATTTTAAAAACATTTGAACAGATAGATGGACACAACGATTGATTAAATGGTAGATTGAACAATAAGTCGGTAGATGCTGTGAGAACAAAGCATAACTATGTTTCCTGATGCTGCGAGAACACACATACACACACGTACACACAGCGAGAGAACAAGCAGTTCTTTATCATGTGCAGGTGGGTTCGCCCCAGTGCATGATGGGATACTAGAGGTGATGAGTCACTCAAAGAGTGCATGTACACGTTTGGGAATTCACATCCAGATTGAAGAGAGTGTGTGTATTAGTGTAAGAGGGGAATTTTAGTCTGCGGTTCACGGCATGTGCAGACCTGCTGGTCACACACATGTTCTTCTGCGACCTCTCTCGCTATATATAGTTTATACACACTATATACTGTCTGTCTCATCTATGGTAATTTAATGCCCATTTCATGGGCTTTACAGGAAAGACAAACATCTGGACTGACTACAAAAGCACAAAGTGGACCATGGAAACAGTGAAAAATAAAACCCACCAGAGTCAGTGAATCAGTTCAAATGAATCATCGGAATGAAACATGCGGTTCAGAATGACTTGTGTGTGTGTGGAGGGACATGAATGCAGCTCAAACACAAAGAGACGTAGAAATAAATGAGTAATCTCTCTCTTCGATGAAGACGGGGCGGGTGCAGCTCTGGATATCGGAAAAACTCAAGTATATACGTAGAGAAGCACAAAAACGTCCAGATATAACTGATGGATGGATGTGTGAATGGATGATTAGATGGATGGTTGGATGGTTGCATACATTTATTCATTTAGCTGATGCTTTTTATCCAAAGCGACTTACAATTGCTATATATGTCAGAGGTCGCACGCCTCTGGAGCAACTAGGGGTTAAGTGTCTTGATCAGGGACACATTGGTGTCTCACAGTGGATTCGAACCCGGGTCTCTCATACCAAAGGCATGTGTCTTATCCACTGCACCATCACCACCCACGTGGTTGGTTGGTTGGTTGGATGGATGGGTGGATGGTTAGATTAATAGGTGGATGGAAGGGTGGATGAATGGATGAATGGATGGATGGATGGGTGGTTGGATGGATGGGTGGATGGTTAGATGGAAAGTTGAGTGGATGATTGGATGGATGGGTGGATGGATGGTTAGATGGATGGGTGGGTGGATGGTTAGATTAATGGGTGGATGGATGGGTGGATGGATGGATGGAAGGGTGGATGGTTAGATGGATGAATGGGTGGATGGATGAATGGATGGGTGGATGTTTGGATGTGTGAAGGGATGGATGGATGGTTGGATGGATGGTTAGATGGATAGATGGTAAGATGGATGGTTGGATGGATGGTTAGATGGATGGGTGGATGGTTAGATGGATGGTTGGATGGATGGTTAGATGGATGGATGAATGGTTGGATGAATGGATGGATGGATGGATGGTTAGATGGATGGATGGATGGTTAGATGGATGGATGGATGGATGGATAATTGGATGGTTGGATGGATGGTTGGATGATTGGATGGTTAGATGGATGGGTGGATGGATGTTTTAGATGGATTCTTTAGATGTTTTCTAAATGATCTTTTGGTTTGTATTCATGATGTTAAATAAAATAATTACAATAAACAAATACATTTAAAATAATATTTAAAGTATTTACATGACTGGATTCTACAAAAAAATATTAATTAGGTCATGTAATTTGAAAAACATTGTTGGGTTGATCTTTAACCAAAAATAACAATATAATGATATATACCATTACCATGATGACATAAAATAACTCGTACAACTATTTATGATTTTGCTCATACTGTTCCTGCCCACCTTCACAATCATAACATAAGAAAACATCCCTCACTGCACCGGCCTTTTCAATCCTCTAAAGCAACACATGGTTTATGTTGCATCTTCTTCACTCTTTAAACATCACAGTGGCTCATGATTACACTGAAGCACTACAGATCGACCACAACAGCTTATTCATCACAGATAATCCAAACATCCACAAACACACTCCAACGACACGCTGAAGAGGTTCCTGTGAACTTCAAGAACCCATTATGCTTTTAAAAGAGGCTTCCAGTTCCTCCCAGACCACAGCGCATTCGGTTTACTGGCCCTCTTTCTCTCGGCAAACAATACATGTACAGCGGACGGCTAGCATTACGTGTAAATTATCTGCACTCGCTGTAAAGCGTGAGGAAACAGTATCTGTGCGGAGGGGAAGAGAGATTGAAAGAGAGAAAACTGTGCTCTACAGTACCGCCGTGATTTCAGCGGAGAACAGAGGACCTGCCCTGCGGCGCACACACACACACACACTGATCAGCCATACGTGACATGCTCAAACACATTCATACACACAAATGCACATGCACGATTATTCTACTAGACAACATTTACAGGAGCGAGTCTTTACATGTGGCTTGTGTGATCTTTGACATATTGGCAAACTAAACTAGATTGCAAAGCATGACAAAATATACATGTTTAGACGCACAATCCTAATTAAAGGCATAATTATTCTACTTTGAAAGTATTATTCTAATTAAATGCATAATTATCCAACTTTCAATGCATAATTCTAATTAAACGCATAGTTCTTCGTATTATAAATGGAGGAATTAATTAATTTAATTTTCAATGCATAATTCTTACATTTTTGATGCATAACTCTAAAATATAATTCTTCCATTTTTGATACACAATTCAAATTAAATGCATAATTCTGCAATTTTCAATACATAACTAATTAAATCACAGGTCTTTCATTTTTGGTGCATCATTCTAATTAAATGCAAAATTCTTACATTTTCGATACATAACTAATTAAATCATAATTATTCTATTTTCGGTGCATAATTCTAATTAAATGCAAAATTCTTCAATTTTCGATACATAACTAATTAAATCATAATTATTCTATTTTCGGTGCATAATTCTAATTAAATGCAAAATTCTTCAATTTTCGATACATAACTAATTAAATCATAATTATTCTATTTTCGGTGCATAATTCTAATTAAATGCAAAATTCTTCAATTTCGAATACATAACTAATTAAATCATAATTCTTCAATTTTCAGTGCATAATTCTTACATTTTTGATGCATAACTCTAAAATATAATTCTTCCATTTTTGATACACAATTCAAATTTAATGCATAATTCTGCAATTTTCAATACATAACTAATTAAATCATAAGTCTTTCATTTTCAGTGCATAGTTCTAATTAAATGCAAAATTCTTCAATTTTCAAAAAATAACTAATTAAATCATAAATCTTAAATTTTTGGTGCATAATTCTTATTAGATGCAAAATTCTTCAATTTTCAATACATAACTAATTAAATCATAATTCTTCTATTTTTGCTACATAATTGTAATTAAATTATAATTCTTCCATATTTGATGCATAATTGAAATTAAATGCATAACTTTCATTTTAAAAATGATCCGTACACTCACTGCTGGATCAAAGACCAAGTGGACCCCTGCTGATACCAAGGACACAAAACAACATGCTTAAGACACAAAACACAACAGTGTGTGTGTGTGTGTGTGAATACTCACCGCAGGAGCAGCAGGTGAAGCAGTTAGTATGATACAGGTTCCCCATCGCCTGACACGCTTGACTCGCTCCATAAACACCTTTACCACACTTTACACAGATACCTGGAACAGCACAAACACACACACAGCTGTTAGAGCACAAATGGGTGTATTCTGTGTACTTTTGTTGACAAATAGAGTCTGAATAAAACAGTTATATATGAGAAAAAAAAAGAAATGTTTAACCGTAAAAAATAGTAACAAAATCAAAAACGTATTTTTCCTTCAAATATCATGAATTATTCCTTTACAAAAATCATGCCATTTTACAACCTTAACCTTGCCCTGTCATAAAAAAGATCTGGACATTTAATACAGAAATAAAAAATATGATCATCAGTACATGTATGCCACTGACATGAATTTCATTCTGAATTTATTTTGAATTAATTAATATAAAACATTTTTTTATATAAAATCATTCATCCAATTTGTCAAAAAATTGGGTTGACAAAAAAGGAAATTAATTTAACTCCATGCAAATAAACTATTAAAGAACTAACCAAACATTTTTGTGCAATTTAAATCCTCATGATTGTATATTATTGTTTAATTTTTGTTTGTTTTATTATCTATGATGAGAACTTTTGCTAAATAAATAAAGGTTAGAGAAATTATGAATTTAGAAGTGACTGAAAATTAAAAACTCAGTCGTTGTTCACTCTAGTTGCACAGGAAGTGCTCGGCATCATGGGAGAGTGAGTCAGCAAGGCTAATGCGTGCAGTGTCACGCACAAGATGGCCTCCGTTGGGGTCGCATTCCTCACCGGGGCCACGGTCAACATCTAGACATGGTCACGCTGAGGTCACAACACCCCCAAGACGGCCAAACAAACGTGACTCTTCCCAACAACAACATTCTGATAACCGAAGTCAGTGTTTCGGGAAATCCAGTCTCCAAACCACAAAACGATTCTTCGATAAGACAGGAAACATATTCAGCCCTTAGTGATTTAACCCTCTTTAAAAGCCTAATCTACATAAAACCCATTTGCGCGTGTGATAACAGGCTCTCGAAGAGAAACACTCATCAGATAAGCTCTCAGTGACTTAATGGTTAACTCGTCAGGATAATTATAGCATCATCGAGAGGGAATGTCATGTACCAGAATCCAGCACTTCTGATCTAATCGTGTTTGTGAAAAGTCCCGGGTTTACGGCTGAGAGGTGTGGCTGCATAAACACACACAACTTCTGCGCACAAATACACATCATTCACCACAGAATCAGAAGAAGGGCCGCTTAAACATGGCAAAAATCTGAATATTGATTAGAACGGTCTGTATTAAGGTCAAAGTTATTCAACACAATTAATAGTTGACTCTGGAAACATCACACATTTGATTATTATTATTTTTATTTATAAGTCTTTTTAACAGTATTTCCTTTTACTTTTTTGAACAACTGAAAAAAGATAAAAACAAAAATAAATATTGAATAAAAGTATAAATAATATGAAAACTAGGGCTGTCAAACGATTAATCGCATCCAAAATAAAAGTTTGTGTTTACATAATATGTGGGTACACTGTGTATAATTATTATATATATATATATATATACATACATATATAAATACACACATGCTAGTATATATTTAAGAAATATTTTCATGTATATACTGTATATAGATTTATATATCATTTATATTATGTATAAATATAAAGATTTTATATAGGTATATAAATAATATTTTTTTTCTTAAATATACATGCATGTGTGTGTATTATATATACAAAATAATTATACATGCACCCACATATATTATGTAAACACAAACTTTTATTTTGAATGCGATTAATCGCGATTAATCATTTGACAGCCCTAATAAAAACATAAGACTAAGTATTATAAATACTATAAATATAAAAAATATTAAAAGTATATTAATGTACTTATGAAATGTATTATGATATTAGTAAAATTACATCAAAACAAGTAAGATCATCTTTGCTGTAAAGAAAATGGAGTTCTTGATTTAAAACACAAGACAAAATAGCATAATTTTAGCACAATGAAAGCACTAGTGCAATAAATTAATAAGTGAATAAATAGGCTAACAATGCAGTGTTTCTTTCTGAATATTGTTTTTTTTTGCATTCAGTCAGCCAGCATGTTTAGAAGACTAGTCTACAAGCTTTAACACACTTGTGTTTTATTATTAGCATGTAACCAATAGAAATGCACAACAGTGGATTAAAGCTTTGATAATAAACCAGAAAAAAACAACATGTGAATGAATCAGAAATATATTTAACTTGAAGGATTGTGTTTTTGCTGTGGAATCACAAAGCTTTGTGTATAGAAACTGAATAACACTTAGGAACAATAACCCAGTGGTGACTAAATACACGTTCAGCTACTGAAGACGCATGAATCACAGTGTTGATCCTCAGTTAGACCGACTGTCATTCGGTGTGGTCCTCATCTGACGAGCGTCACACACTCTAGAAAAATGCTGTGTTATTTGTTTTTTTAACCAAAGTGCTGGGTTAGGTCATGCATTTGTTCAGGTCCTTTTATTGGGCTGTTTTTAATATTTTTTTACCCAGGTGCTGGGTCATTTTTTACCGTCAATACAAATGGTCATTGGTCATTTGGTTGCATCCAAAATAGCATTCTTCACTACTATATTGTAGTTCAAAACTGTATATGAAGAGTTCAGATGCAAAAGCCTCTAAATGCCAATTGAAATTTTCTTCTTAAATGACATTTTTATCAAGCTTGTATATTTAAGTTCAGTAATTTCACTCTAAATGACAATTAATAGGTAATCTTCATTGCCATTTAAGTGAAATTACTGAACTTTAATATACAAGCTTGATAAAAATGATCATTTTAGAAGAAAATTTCAAATGGCACTTAGAGGCTTTTGCATCTGAACTCTTCATATGATGAGTATTTCAAGTACACGGATTTATAAAAAAGAAAAAAAAGGAAGAAAATCCACATTGTAAATGAATAGTCTTGGACTTGAAACCCAAAGCACAGGACAATAGAGACACCAGAATAACAATATTCATGATTCTGAAGATTAAAATACAGATTTATTTTAGAGGAAGATGCTTGCACTCTGTCACTGACTAGATATATGTAAAATAATGTCGGACACTTTTTACTGGTAACAAGACATTTGACATTGAAAAACCTCTATTGCCTCGTTTCAACTGGTTTGGAACAGATTGGTTCAACTTTGCAGGACATGTTACCAAAAGTTTAATGATAGTAGAATATTTCACAGAATCATTGCATTTCTTTTGCACCAAATCAAAATGTTGGAAAGACAAGCTGCAGCTAGACTTTTAGCAAAACAAATGTGAACAAAGTCTCATTCTGTGTTTATTTTTAAACCACACCATGAATCCTGAGTGCCCGTGTAGATACATGGAGGTCAGAGGTCAGCTGATTCAGCACAAAAGCAGGCGAAACTGGTGCCAGCGTCTATCCAGCTCATCTCAGGAGATTACTTCGAGAAACTCAAATAAAAGCAAAGCTAAGTATGTGTTGCAGCGCAGATTGTTTCAGTGTTTTGAGCGTGTTTGTGTGCACGTGTGCGGACTAAGATCATTGTTATTCTGAGCAGGTGATCAGCGTCTGACCCCCAGCAGCTGTGTCTGGCTCAGACACAAACAGTGTGTGCCAAGAGTCTGCTTCTGAACCGCCAGCGCATTCAGGCCCGCCAACACTTCACGGTCGCAAGAACGAATGCAAATTCAACCAATACTGCATTCATTTTGTGTAGTCTTCTGCAAACAATGTAAACTAGAGAAGGAAAAAAAGCAATATTAGCCAATCAATCAAAATACCAAAATTCAAGGCCAAACATACACTTAAAGTGAGCACTTTGGTCCCGTTTACACCTGGTATTAAGATGAGATTTGGTCGAACGAATCGCAAAGAGACAGAGGGAGACACATTCCCGTTTATACCTGTGGCGTGTTGCACAAAGCTGGCTTCACTTGCTACCAAGGTACACTACCAGTCAAAAGTTTAGGGTCGGTAAGATTTTATATGTTTTTAAAAGAAGTCTCTTCTGCTCACCAAGGCTGCAATGTTTTGATAAAAAATACACAAAAAACACAGTAATATTGTGAAATATTATGACAATTTAAAATGACTTTTTGATGTTAATATATATTAAAATGTAATTTATTCCTGAATTTTCAGCATCATTACTCCAGTCTTCAGTGTCACATGATCCTTCACAAATCACTCTAATATGATGATTTTATGCTCCAAAAACATGTATGATTATTATCCATGTTGAAAACAGTTTTTTACATTTTTATTTCAGGATTCTTTGATGAATAGAAAGTTCAAAAGAACAGCTTTTATCTGAAATGGAAAGCTTTTGTTACATTAAACACTACCCTTTAAAAAGTTTGCGGTCAGTAAGAATTTGTATTTTATTTTTGGGGGAAATAAATAAGAAATCAATACTTCTATTCATCAAGGATGAGTTACATTGATCAAAAGTTACAGTAAAATGTATAATGTTAGAAAAGATTCTAATTAAATAAATGCTGTTCTTTGACCTTTCTATTCAACAAAGAATTCTGAAATAAAAATGTAAAAAACTGTTTTCAACATGGATAATAATCATACATGTTTTTGGAGCATAAAATCATCATATTAGAGTGATTTGTGAAGGATCATGTGACACTGAAGACTGGAGTAATGATGCTGAAAATTCAGCTTTTTCAGAGGAATAAATTACATTTTAATATATATTAACATAAAAAAGTCATTTTAAATTGTCATAATATTTCACAATATTACTGTGTTTTTTGTGTATTTTTTATCAAAAAATTGCAGCCTTGGTGAGCAGAAGAGACTTCATTTAAGAAGTCGACCCTAATCTTTTGACCGGTAGTGTAAGTTCGAAGATTAGTTTGAGCAAACTTTGGTTTACAATTGACCCTTCACAGGGAGATTGATTGACAGGCGATCAGACCAATCATAATCCGGCATTTTTGTCCGTTGCAGAATTTGAACTCAGTCTGACGTCTGAGTTCAAGTACTGACGTCTTTCCGTGTACTGAGTGTACTGACGTCTTTCACGGTTAAAACAATGTTGTAAAACTTATGTTGTTTCATGTTTTTTTTATGCTATAAATCATCGGTTCACGAGCAGGCTTAAAGAGGCTCTACAGCGATGCGTCACCACACATTAAACAGCTACAAAACAGTATTTATTGTTTACATTTCTTTAAAATTGTATTTTATTTATTTTTTGTTTGTTTTTTCCTCCACTAATGCACCTTTTTTTCTCTCATTTTTTTCATTAATGCCCTTAGTAAGAAATTATGTTTCTTGTGTACATGTGTATGTGGGTTTGTGGTATGTAGGTACGTATGTATGCATGCTTGCTTTGTGTGCATATGTGTAAATAGGTATGTATGTTTGTATTTGTATGTATATGTAGGTTATATTTGTTTGTTTTGTGGTTTCGTCAATTATGGTTTTCTCCTGTAATATCTTAATGTCATACTATATTGTTTGTGAATGCGCTTTGGACAGAGGTGGGACAGGTTGAGGTGGTTGGTTGTGTGGAAGAGCTTTAGTATGTGTGTATGTGTAAGTGTTTGGTGTTATCTTGAGGACCCCCTCGAAAATGAGATGCTCCATCTCAAGGGGTTATCCTCTAATAAAATGATGATGAAAAAAAATGACCAAATTTGAAAGTTAAGACCGTTTCATATCAAAGGTAACCTGGTCGCAGCGCTTGTCAGTGTCTAGAGTTCAAAATAAAATTGAGCAAGAACACAACCAAGGAGCGCTTGGGTCGAATTCGCTTAACAACAAAGATGGCCGCCGCTGGAGAACTGAGATGTGTAGATTCAGCACATCTGAATACATCTGTTATAGAAGATGTAGACTAGTAACAGAGAAACCGTGATCAAGGCATTCATCGGTCGGAAAAATGTTTAATGACGTCCTTCCTACGTGATTCGTGTTCATCCAATTGAGTGCCGAGGCATTGCTGCGGTTCAATTGAAGCACACAATCACAGCCCAGACTCATATTCAGACCAGACGCAGAATATAAAGACGTCAGGCTAGCAGCAGAGGGAAAGTCATCGATAACTTACATTTCTGACCTCTTTTGGTGGAAATATTGTCCTTTTAGGAGCTTGACAACAGCGAGACGATTCTGATGCATGTTTGGAACGACACGACAGTGAAAAAACTATGACATATGTTTCATTTTTAGTTGAACTAACCCTTTAGGAGTGCAGAAAGACACATCACAGAATACCCGGCGAGATTGATTTTAAGGGAGCTGTTGTCACGGTAACAGGTAAGGGCTCACTCTTGCGCGCAGACTAATGCAGACTAAAGAGGGTTCAGCATGCAGTGAAAAAACATCACCTGCTTCTCAGAGGCAAAAACACAGTCATACCTCCATCTCTAGACACTTCCTGCAACTAAACCTGTACAAATGTGTTTCCAGGCAGCAGCAGAAGCAAAAACATGTTTGCTACGTACAGAGACACAACAACAGACATAAAGCTTTTGTTAGTTAGCTCATGAAAGTCAATCTAGCTCATGAAAGCAAGGCAAGTTTATTTATATAGCACATTTCACACACAAAGGTAATTCAAAGTGCTGTACATAAAAGAAAACAAATACATAGGAATAAAAATGGAATGCATAAGAAATAAAAATAACAAGAAAAGGATGGAAGAGATACTTGTTTTACTTTGAGATTTTCCCGTTGATTGAACTGTGCCAATTACTATTGCTCATACTTAGGGTTAATGATTCTGAACAAACACTGTATTAAACTTCAGTGTAACTTGACCAGCAGCATTTGTGCTCTGGGACATGAATGATTCCTTAAGCACACATCTAGTTTAAATTTGGTTTCTTCTGGTAATCACAGCAGAAAATGTGAGTTTTATACTTTAAAGAGATTTTAAGGCACTTCACCTCCATTAAACCAATGCTAGATCTGCCAAATCACAAATTAGGATTTCCCTAAGAAAAAAAAAACATACGCTCACATGCCTTAAAGAACATTTCTGTTGATGTTCAAGACTTGGAAGGACACTGGCAGGAAGTGGCGTTCAAACTGGGAGACAAAGTATGTACTCTCTGAAGACTTGCCTTTTTCCGTCCAGGTCAGGGCCAAAAAACATGCCGCTAAGAACCCTGTTTGTCTGCTCACCAATTACAATGTCCTTTTTGGGCAGTGCCAGTCGGGATACCAGCAGCCTTTGTTGTGATTGGTCTCCCCTGATGCCCGGTGTGACCAAAACCAATCAGCAATCAGCAGGTTACAATGCGAAACAGCCAGATCACCAGTTTACTGCGGTGTTCAGCCAAAGTTCGTAAGTTCACTTGGCACCGTGCGCAAACCTGCATACTTAAACCCTGTGAGTCGGGTGCAAAAACTAGTGTTTTATCAAAACAACACACTAAACAGCTAAACAAACAAACAAAAACTATTATTATAATACTGTCAACAGATTAAAGGGATAGTTTCGGCCAAAAATGATATTTAAACCATGTATTTAAAACTTCAAACGTCAGATATTTTCATTTATAAAGTTTTAAATATGTATATTTTAACAACAATACCGCACGGATTACCCTTCAGAAGGCCTTCGTTTATCACCCTGGAGCCGGATGGATGACTTTTGTGAAGGATTTATGCACATTTTTGGGACTTGAAGGAGCTGGCCCCATTCTTCACATTATATCCACTGGATCTAAGACATTTCTAAAATAACTGAAGATGTGTTCGTCTGGAACAAGTTGACATTATGCATCTCGAACGGCTTGAGGGTGAGTAATGCATGGTTTAGATATCGATTTTGGCCGAACTATCCCTTTAAATTCAACAAGGTCTACCCACAGGATCTTAATTGTTTCTTCAACAATAGTCCTTTTGCTGAAGCTCTTGAGAAAAAGACTTTCCCATCTGTCTCCTCCAGAGCTTCAGAGAGATTCTCAGCAATGTCTCAAACTGTGCTCACGTCTGCCAATATAGGCACTCAGCGAATCCTCAGGGGACCAAAGGATCTGAGATGATCCGCATATTCATTTTATAGCTCTATGCTAGGGATCCACAGATGTGAACAGTTTGGTCAATCAATATAGGATAATGCTAATATAGGATAATGCTAATCAGGATAATGCTTTATATTTGAAAGCCGATAACCGATATATCGGCCGATAAATCTAAATCCAAATTATTATGTCATTTTTGAGAGCCTGATTGCAAAAACAAAAGTATCAGCATTAAAACCCATGTCCCAAGCACGCAATTCTGTATGTTCTTCTCGTTATGATTTTATTTAGCCTATACGACGGATGTTGCATATTAGTGGTGTAATCGATACCCTCATGTCACGATTCTGATACATATCACGATACTAAACTTACGATTTACGATATTATTGCAATCCTCCAAGACATAAAAAATGAGTGTTTATTGAAATGTTAAATTTGTTATTGCATTGTGTGTATAAACGAATAGTCTTGAACTTGGTGCTGGAAACCCAAAGCACAGGACAATGGAGACACCAGACAATATTCATGATTCTGAAGATGAAAATACAGAATTATTTTAGATGAATATGCTTGCGCTTGGTCACTGACAAGATAATGATAAAATAATGTCAAGACATAACAAGACATTTGGCATTATCAGGACACAAATATTCCCCATTGCATTATTATACATTCAATGCAACATTATATATAGTAGTTGTAGTTCTGACACTAAAACTCTGAAAACTTTTCATTTTGGGTGAACTACACACAATATATATTGTTACTATCCATCAATACATATTGATGCACTTTTGCGATATATTATGACACGATATATTGTTACACCCCTAATTTGTATTTTTTGAAGTGATTCCAATCATATTTCAACCAGTTCAAAAGCAGCATGGCGAACTGTGTGCATCTAAAGTGTCTCAGCTTATTAAGGAAATAATCCATTATTTGTCTTTAATACATTGTAAAATGTTCATATCAGGCCGATAATGATAACATTAAAAATGAACATATGGGACATATTTTGTGCGTCCCTACTCTTACTGGATTACTATCAACTATCAAGTCAGTCTATTTTTATTTCTCCATTGGAAGGTTAGGAGAAAACCCAAGATAAAGTTAATAATTCAGAGCTATAAAGAGCAACATCTGAGCATTAAAATTGCACTAATGAATGAAACGACACTGCCATCAGTCTGATATGTTGCAACATGCCTTGTGAAATGATCCAGGTTTTGGGAATTTGCTGTTGTTTGCATGCTGTCTTTGGGTGAAACAAAGTCTGGATTAATGATGATTTAACCCGCTCCAAGATAATCATAATGTCAGACATATAAAGCACTCAAGAATAAACCCTTTTGTCGAGAAAGCACACTGATTCATTGACAAAACATGATTTACACCTGTTTTCCCACACTCTAATGATACTTTAATGAGTCCAACACAAAGGCTGCTCTGTGCTGCTCTGGTAGAGGGTGTTTGCATGCGTCAAGGTGTGAATGTGACTTTCCACCAACAATTTTGGACAAGTTTATTCAACATAACCCCTGTTTTTATGAACTCAAGAGGACAAAAACAAAGCTAATGTCTCCAGATGGAGAGCTTTAATGCACTTTTAGGTTCTTTAAAGGGATAGTTTGCCCAAAAATAAAAATTATCCCATAATTGACTCAGGTCATCCTCCTATGACTTCTTTCAGCCAAACACAATCTGAGTTAAATTAAAGAATACCCTGGTTTTTCCAAGCTTTATAACGGCAGTGAATGGTACCTGAGATTTTGAAACCCAAAAAGTGCATCCATTCAACATAAAAGTAATCCATAAGGTCTTCTGAGGTGAAATATGCATTTTTGTGAGAAAAATATCCATATTTATAACTTTATAAACTATATAAACATCATGCATAAAGTCAGAGATCACTCTTCACGTATGGCCTTTAGCAGAAGATTGTTTATAGTTTATAAACGTATAATGAATATGTTTCTTACAAAAACCCATCACTTAACCCATTGGAGCCGTATGGACTACTTTTATGATGGATGGATCCGTTTTTGGAGCTTGAAAAATAGTTTTTTTATTATTAAATTGATTGAAAGAAGAAAGTCATATACATCTAGGATGTCTTAAGTAAATTATAGGATACTTTTCACTTTGGGATATACTAACTCTTTAATACACTCTTAAACATATTTTTTTAACATGCATGGAACTTTTCCATTGCACAAAAGGAGGAAAATGTTAGTGATTATTAAAGTGTTCTTTTGGACGCAAAGAGAAACAAATGTTTCTTCTTAGATTGTTGACCCAAAATGGTTATTCTATGGCATTACTGCGAAAAACCCCTTTAATTGCAGAAGTGTGTGCTCTAAACTGATAAGAAGTGACTCCGGATCTACTCACCAAAATATTCCTTTTTCATGTGCAGCTCGAGCTCTTTCTTCCAGCTCCAGGGTGAGGGCCTCCAGGCGCCGCTCCGCCTGACTGGGGCCGCTGTCCCGGGATGGAGTGACCTGGTACGGGAGCTTGAAGCGCTGCCCCCCGGTGCCCGCTTTCCCGTAGCTAAACGCGATATTGACGTCTGAACTCTCCTGTTGCGGTTCTTCCAGCACGGGAAAAGTTTGGAGATGAACACGGTGGCCGTTTGGCTCAGTGAAGTCCTCCGGTAACGGGATCTGGAGCTCGGGGTAAGCGCTCATCGATCCCCGGGAGCTCCGCGAACTCCTGGAGCTGTGGCTGGAGATGCTCGACCGGGGACTGATCACGCAGTTTGGTCGCACGCTTCCGTCCTGACTGCAGATCCCGTGCACCGCGGAGCTCTCCGGGTCGTGGTTCCCCGCAGGCGTGAAGCGCGAGTCGGAGTAGCTCGAACGCGGGCTTGTGGTGCTCGACCTGGGGCTTATGTGCCGCTGATCATAGCCCATGCTGATACCGCTAGTTCGGTTGCTGCTCGGTTTGCTCCCGCAGTCGTAACCAGTGAGGCTGGTTCTGGGGCTGGAGTGTTTGCTGGTGTCACTGGCCGTGCTCGCGTAACTAGACCGGGGACTGATCACGCTGTTCCCCCGTCCTGACCGGGTGACACCAAGCTGGACCTCGGGCTGCTGATGCTCGACCTCGGGCTGGTGTGTTTGCTCTGATCCTGCGACGAGTGAGTGGAAGCCAAGCTGGACCGGGGCTCGTGCCCGCGTACCTGCCGTCGGGGTTGGCCAAACATAAGCTGTTGCTCCTCGCGCCCGAAACGGGCACCTGTTTCCCCGGAACGAGCCCATCGTATGCGCAGCCGGTGCTGTACCGGTGCACCTCCGCGTGCGTGTATCTCCTGAGACGGTCCGACGCGCCGCTGTAACACGGCAAGGCAACTTCAGATTTGGTGCAGTACGCGTCGGGATCGGGGTAAACCGATTCCCTTTGCGGAGAACAGAAATCCAGAGGCACTGAGGGTCGGTTACCGTTGACGGAGCGCACGGGAGCCGCGCCGTAGACTTTGTTCCGGAGCTGCCATTCATTCGCTTAGTTTTCTCCATGTCGGGGTTCGGCTCCCCGTATATCCCATCCCGATAAGCGTCATATATGGAGAGGTTTTCCATCAGTTTGCTCGCTCTGCGCCCGGATCCTCGTCATATTCATCCATGTCGCGCGGCGAGTTGAGGGACGTTGAACGCGGGAGCGCGCGGAACACTAACTACAACACAAACTGCATTTTACACGGAAAAATGCCGCCTCAGGCGAGCCATCGTTGACTGTTCGCGCTTACTTTAGTCCATCACCGTCATTTCGTCACGATACATGATCCCCGTGCGTCGATATGTGGCGATTCAGTCGTCGTGACAAAGTTTCCTCACAAGCGAACGTTTGTCAATTTCAGTTTTTGTAAAGTTGAAAGGTCTTTACAGTCAATGGCGCGCTGCGCGGAGGAATTTTCTCGCTTTGATTTTACGTGATTGTTTCCGCAAACTTGTTTCCAGCGAATCCAACTCACCTGAAATTCCTTCCAGGGAACTTCGCAACAATCTGGAGAGATGTTGAGTGCGGAGACGAACGAGAATGCGTGATTTTAGTGGGGCGCTGCGGCGCTCTGGACGACCATTCAGCGGGCCTATGTCAGACCACATCACCAACAATGAAGTTTCGTCTTTGGTCAGAGAAACATGTTGACTCTTCACGATCATCCTACATAGTCCCTTTGTTTATATGTGAGCATATATATAAATCGAGCACCCATATTATACAACAATACGATAAGTAATTTAATATTGTTGTACACTACAAACAAGTACTTTCATGTTAATAAGGGAACATTTATATTCGTATTTTTAGGTCAAAGTAGGGTGAGGCAGAGGTAAACCTATATAAATACTGTTTGTTTTCTCACGACTTCCACCTAAAAATATCAAAATTGAAACTACTGTAGCACAAAGACACAGAGGGATGCCCTCTCAGGGTAAGATAAAACATACCAACATTAATTCAAAGTGAACTACATTTCTCCCCACACAATTCATTTAAACCCTTTGCACTGAAATGAAAGCCAATGCACATTTCAGTGTCCCACAACAGGAAGGCAAGACAGAACCACTGCAGCAAACGCAACCACCAAAACAACATCTAAAATTAGTTTCCAAATCGGTGACCGGCTGCTCTTTTCCCGTGACCTCTGCCTCGAAACCATTGCACAACATCTTCCAGGTCGTACTGTTTCGGCTCGTATCCCAGCTCTTCTCGTGCCTTACGCATACTGAAATAATGCGTGACGCCCGTCTTGTAGACCTCAGTACGGGTCAGCAGGGGCTGGAAGTTATAGATCCGACCCACGGCATGGTGAAGCATTCTCGGTCAGGAACGCGAAGAGGTATATGAGCGATATCGGCAGTCGAAGCGTGGGAAACGAGTATCCCAGACCCTCAACCAGAGGCCTGAAAAACTCAAAGTTGTTGACAGGCCTTCCATCAGAGATGAAATAGGGCTGACCGGCGGCACAGTGCTGGTGCTTTTCCGTTAAAGCCTCGGCTGCTAACACGTGAGCGGCATACTGAGATTATCCACGTGAACAAACTCCACAAGACTGTCAGGATCTCCGTACACAAACCTGAAAGATCCCCTTCTCGATGTAAGAAACGATCCTGGGCAGGTGCCTTTGCTCCCCGGGGCCGTATATCCCAGCTGGACGCAGGGCGCAAGTCCGTAACACACCTGTGCTGTTACTCAGCTGTGAACCGTTTGCTTTCAACACCTGCATCTCAGCGATAGACTTGGTCCTGGAGTAGTGATCCGGGTGCAGGTGCAAGGGCAGGTAAGGCAGACTTTCGTCCCCGTTCTTAATCTCCTGACCACCGAACACTACGTTATACGTGCTGGTGTAGACCAGCCGGGGACTCCGTGTGCCACGCACGCCCTGAGGATGTTCTCCGTCCTCTCACGTTCACCTCGTCGATGAGTTTCACGTTGAGCTGCTCTCGTCCTGACATCCCATAGGACGGCGACGTGGAACACGCAGTGAACGCCTCGAACGGCTTCTTCCACCTGCGCGTAATCCCGGATATCTGCCCGCTCTGAACACCACTCCCTCGGGAAGCTCTCGGCTCGGGGGTTCACATCGATCAGCACGACGTTTGAGGAGGTTTTGAGGAGAGCACTGGCAAGACTGAGAGAGAAATCAGCGAACAATCAAGCTTTTATTATAAAGTGGGGGAAATGTGTAAGGTACAACAGGGCTAAAGGCACACCTGCTTTTCACTAGCGTACCGATTGCAGGAAAAATATATACTGGTGTGTTTTTATTGAAACATTGGTGCAGCTAACAGATTTGGTGTGAAAATAAATCATAAAAAGAGGTATGATTGTTTAAAAAATTGTACAAATGTATGAGTTGGAAAGGTGGGCCTTTAATACAAATACTTTAGCTAGAAACACTTTTTTGTAGGCAAGGCAAGTTTATTTATATAGCACATTTCATCCACAATGGCAATTCAAAGTGCTTTACATAGAAGAAATTAAAATAATCAGAATAATTAAAAGTTAGAATAGTTTAGAATAAAAAATAAAATAATAATAATTAAAATAAAATACAGTAAATAATTATAGATAATATTATTTAGTAATATTATTTAGATATTAAAATTTAAATATATATTTAGTTTTTTAATACCCAAGTTAATGCTTGTTCAAAACTATCACTTAAGCAAAGTTTGCAGTATTTTCAGTTTATTATTTTTTTGTTCTACTGTCATTAAAATGTGTTCATTTTAAAAATACAAAGAAAATTATTTTTTTAAAAGTTAAGATTCTGAAAGCATTGAATGAGATCCCATAATCATTTAATATAGCTTTACAGTAGTCACAAATTAATATTTTATTTGACACTATCATATCATATGATTAATATCATGATTGTTTTATTATAAATAGGTTGATTGTCATATTTATGATAAAGTGTCAAATGAAATATTAATTTGTTACTACTCATAAAGCTATATTAAATTATTATAGGATCTCATTCAATGCTTTGAATCTTAACTTTTTTTAAATAATTTTATCTCTGTATTTTTAAAATTAACATATTTTAACGACAGTAGAACAAATAATTTAATTCTTTTGTCAAAATACTGAGATAAAATTATTTTTTAAATAAGTTAAAATTCTAAAAGCTTTGAATGAGATCCCATAATAATTTAATATAGCTTTACAGTAGTAACAAATACATATTTAATTTGACACTTTATCATATGATATGATTAATATCACATTTGTAAACATGATGGTTTCATTATAAATATGTTGATTATCATATTTATGATAGATCAGATAGCAGTGTGCGCCTTTTACCCCCAAATACCATCCTTTTACATATTCTTCATAATTTTTTAAAGGTGAATAGTCAAGTGCGCCTTTAGCCCTGTTGTATCCAACATTTTATTATCCTGTAAAAATGTTAAGCAAAAAAGTACGTAAACTGAATAAAACATATGGGATTTTGCAATATTTAGTTTTTAATTGTATTAATTTGGAAAAATACTACTCTGCATTCAGAATCGCATACTCTCTAAAGTAGGAACTTATTTTCAATAAGCAATTACTAAAAAAAAAATTGTTTTATAAAGAATGAGTGTGTGTAGGATAACTTTAATCCGGCGTTGTCATTATCATGTGACGTCGTCGCTTCACTGTCATTCATTCATCCTCTCCTGAGGCCTCATGGGATAGTAAAGTGACCATCGTATGCACACTTCAGAATCTCACTGGAAGTAGTACGACTACTTCTTTTGTGAGTTTAACACTTGTTTTGTCACATACTGTTTTCCGCCTACTATATAGTGGGGAAATATGGGATTTCGGATGCAGCCCTATTTAAAATCACTTAGTGATCACATGCATCTCATGCACTTTTGGACACATGCATTTATTTATTGCATTTAAAACATATTCATAATACATGTTAAAAAATGATAAGCAATTAACACAGGTCTTTAATCCGGTTCCTGGTGGCCCAGTGAGAATCAGATGAAATGATCAGCTCATTCGTAGAGGAATGAAAGTCTTGAAATGATTGTGTAAGATAAGGGCATAAAATGTGTACTTTTGAGGGGTTTGCAGGAACAGGATTGGGATCTACTGTGGTATGATGGCGCTCTCTTGTGGTTCATGGAGGTACTCATATAAGGGTTATGTGAAGAATGAGATTGTAAGATGTTATAAAATCTTACCGGAATCCAAAATATCCTCCTCCACCGGTTATGAGGAAGGTTTTGGCTGTTCTGTTGACTTCCATTGTGTTAAAGAAGCAGGGTGAATAAAATCTGCAAAAAAGTTTTAAAAATGTATAGGCGTATACATACAGTACAGGTCAAAAGTTTGGAAACTATTTTTTGATGTTTACTATTTTTATTACTATTACTTATACAATTATTACTATTTTTAATGTTTAGAGAAAGAAGTCTCTAATGCTCATCAAGCATGCATTTATTTGATCAAAATACCAGTCATATTGTGAAATATTAGCCTACTACATCTTAAAGTAATGGTTTTCTATTTTAAAATACTTTAAAATGTAATTTATTCCTGTGATCAAAGTTGAATTTTCATCATCATTACTCCAGTCTTCAGTGTCACATGATCCTTCAGAAATCACTCTAATATGATGATTTATTATCAATGTTGGAAACAGCTGCTTAATATATATATATTTTTTAGAACATGTGATACTATTTTTCCAGGATTCTTTAAATAATAAGTTTTTAAAAAAGAACATGCATTTATTTAAAATATAAATCTTTTGTAACACTACCGTATTTTTCATTATTTCTTTTTTGAAAAAAAAAGAAAATGAGAAATTAAAACTTTTATTAAGCAAGGATGTGTTATATTGATAAAAGTGATAGTAAAGATTTAAATTGTTTAAAAGATTTCTGTTTTGAATCAGTTCTGTTCTTTTTAACTTTTTATTCATCAATGAATTCTAAAAAAAGTATCACATGTTGCAAAAAAATAAGCAGCACAGTCACATCAAATCATCGTATTAGAATGATTCTGAAGGATCGTGTGACACTAAACACACACACGTTTTGCTAATCATTCTATTATAGAATTAATTTCATTTGAGTGAAATGAATGATCATAGTTGCATGCTTTATGCTATGCTATGATTCATGATATCTAATATTCATGAAGACTGGAAATGGAATGGATGAGTTGGCAACAGCAGGTGAATATATGAATCATAACATAATTATATTAATTAACGTATTTATATGACTTTGAAGTCTCTCTGACTCGAGCAGTGTCGTAAACACATAAACACGACTTTTACATAGATCTAACAGAATCTGCACAAAAAACATCCCAAAGCACTCTGTAAAACGGTTAACCTTATACAACATTGATATAGATATAAATACATACCAGTACAATCGCGGTTTGAATCGATCGCAAAGTGTGTCTAAAACCTGCACTTCCTAGGAAACGCGTGAATGGGCGGGACTACATGGTCAATCGTTTTCATTGGATAAGAGTGAGCTGTGCCTCGCTGTGATTGGCTGAAAATGAACTCCGTCCGATGGCCATTAGAAATAGATAACAGATGCACATTATTGTACAATACCGGTACATTGCACTATTTTAAAATACTTATATGTATATGCACTGTGGTTTACGATGGTGTTGTAATACACACTAAATGTCCCATCAATAAAGTATACTTAATTCTATTCTACTCTACTCTACTCTACTCTACTCTACTCTATTATATTCTAATAATCCCAATCAATCTAAATCTCTATCTATCTATCTATCTATCTATCTATCTATCTATCTATCTATCTATCTATCTATCTATCTATCTATCTATCTATCTATCTATCTATCTATCTATCTATCTATCTATCTATCTATCTATCTATCTATCTATCTATCTATCTATCTATCTATCTATCTATCTATCTATCTATCATCTACGTTATCTATAGGTATCTATCTATCTATATAACGTTCAGTACTTGGTATACTGGATATTACTGTATTGTTTACATATTTGATTGTTTTACACAGGTGCCAGTAATGATAATAATCATTATAAACATTTCATATGACTGATTATGATTACTAAAATGTCGATTTGAAAGAAAAAGAGAGATAAGATTTACGTCAACAAAACTGTTACACTGCCAAGGACAAACGCTCAGCACTGTTGTCATGACAGCGTTCAGAGAAAGGGGCGTGACTGGGAGCCTAGTGGGCGTGAGCTGCGCCGTGTGGGCGTGTCCGGACGCTCGCTGAGAGGATGTACTGTACATCGGTTCGGTGTAGTTTCCACGGCGCATATCAAGCTAACGGCGCTCCGTTCGTGTCATATCCCGGGGAACCGATTTCCGTGGAAGCGTAGCGCACTCTTTGACAGTTCGCCTTTTATTTGTATCTTTTTGGGGTTCATATCGACGCAGGTTGGCATCCTGGCACGGAACATGAACATGGCCGCGCTACTCCCCGAGGTTCGAGGACTTCAGACCGAAGAGGTAAAATAATTCAGCCGTCATATCATGTGACGTAAAATATTAGTCATAGAAATTCTGTTATATTGCATAAACATCACCGCTGTCTACAGCTCTTATGTCATATGGTCTCTGTGGGATCCGGTGGGTCGCTGAGATGAAGTTCTGCTCCACTTTGGGTTGTGATAACAGTATGACGTGCTGTTTGTTTACTTAAAGACGCACAACTGATATATAACCATGTTTTCTTTCGCTTAAGATAGGATGTGTTTGATTTGCTGATAAATATCACTTTATTTCATTGATAATGTAGTCTTGTGACTCTCAAGTGTCACTCTTGCGCAATATCTCTACTGTATAAGTGTGAGTGAGGGTTTGTAGCCTATGACGCCATACCTAGCGCATGTCACATGTTAATAATATAGCATATTTTTGATCCCATGTGGCACATATCATAATATTATATTTATTGTTCGCTGTTCATTTATGGGGAAGTTGCTGTCGTTTTTTCATTTAATTAATTTTTTCACTTTTTTTCGGATATAGGCCTAATCATTGCACATGTTTTTAACACGTCATCATAACTGCATTTTGATAGCATTTGCTCGTTACTTTTGAGGATATGCATATTATATGTTGGCTATACAGTACAGGTCAAAGGTTTGGAAACATAACTATTTTTAATGTTTTTTTTTAAAAGTCTCTTATCCTTATCAAGCCTGCATTCATATGCAATATTGTGATAATGTAATAATGTGATATATTATTACAACTTAAAATAATTGGTCTTCTATTTTAGTATACTTTAAATATAATTTATTTTCTGTGATCAAAGCTGAATTTTCAGTGTCACATGATCCTTCAGAAATCATTCATATCCTGATTTATTATCAATGTTGGAAACAGTTCTGCTTCTTAATAATTTTTCATAACCTGGAAAACCCATAACCTATAACCCTAACCCCTTTTTTTAGGATACTTTGATAAAAAAAAAGATTTATATTTTTTATAACTTTTATTCAACAATATAAACTACCGTTCAATAGTTTGGGGTCATTTTTTTTAAAAATAAATCAATACTTTTATTCAGCAAGGATGTGTTAAATTGATAAAGAGTGATTAAAAGAGATTTACATTTTTAGAAAATATTTTTATTTTAAATAAATGCAGTTCTTTTTAACATTTTGTTCATCAAATATATTAAGCAGCAGAACTGTTTCCAACATTGATAATAAATCAGGATATTAGAGTGATTTCTGAAGGATCATGTGACACTGAAGACTGGAGCTTTGTATCACATAAGAAAAATGCAGCTTTATGTCACATAAATAAATTATATTTCTAAGTATATTCAAAAAGAAAACCATTATTTTTAGTTGTTATAATATTTCACAATGTTACATTTTCTGTATTTTTGATCAAATAAATCCAGCCTTGATAAGCATTAGAGACTTTCAAAAATATAAAGAAATTGCAATGTTTCCAAACTTTTGACCGGCACTGTATGTATGTATGTAAATTGACTATTTTTTCCTTTAAGGAAAATAGACCAAAAATAATGATTTCATCTTGCATTAATGCATTCTGGCCAATCAAATGTTCTCTGAAAGAAAAATCCCCTCCACTTATGGGTCAAAGTGGATCAAACTTCCTGTTTCTGTAGGAAATGCATATTCTTAAACCTCTAGGCAGTTTAATTCTTGATGTTCATTGTCGTTTGTGTACCTTGAATATTGTTTTGCTTTCCTTCAGGATGAATCCAGAATCTTAAGGGTGAAAATCATTGCTGGAATTGGTTTGGCCAAGAAGGACATTTTGGGTGCCAGGTCAGTACATCAGGGTGGTTTGAGCCATTGCAACATGAAAAATTACATATTACTGGACATATTAAAAAGACATATGACAGAAGATACTTGACCATTTTGGCATTATGTAATATTATACAAACTGCCTTTTCAAAATAATAAATATTGTGTAAAATGTGCTTATTTTCAATAATCTTGTCTCATTTGCATTGTATCATGTATAAACCTGGCTCTTTAAATATTACCTGAAGAAAAGCCTAAAGGAGACTTCGCTTGGCTAAGTTGTTTGCTTTATATACCCGCTCCGCCAGTATCATGTTCTGGTCAAGTGCTGCACGCACATTCAGTTTGTTATGAAAACACAAAATAGTTTATCTATGCCTCATGTGTCCTGCATAACAGACAATCTGACACCCATACAGGCTTTCATCAGTTCCTAAAAGAGATGTTGCAGATACAGCCTAATAAATGAGTTGGATTCAGTAAATCTGATTCATTTAAATATTTAGCTGAATATTTTTTGACATTATAACAATGATTATGATGTAAGCATGAAATCCAAATTGACCTCATTTACTTTCTTAATGCACATATCTGCCCTTATTATGCTCGTTTTGTCACATTCTGCTTCTTTCATCATCAGTCTATTCCCAAAAGTGTAAAATCACGTCCCGTCCTACTTTTTTTGTCCTCCTGCAAAAGTAAAAATAGTGATATGAGTTAGATTTTGACTCTTAAATGAATATTTCAGTTTAATATTTATCCATTTGCCAATTTATTTGATCTAGGTTTGCTTTGTAATACAATGCAAGATCAGTATTTTGCCAAGAAAAGTTATTTACAAGCCACCACATGCTAAGGAATAATTAATATACTGCATAGTTTACAATGAACTGCATGCTGATGGGAACGTCCCGGACCGGTGGCGTTCCACGGTACAGTAGATGGCAGTGTTAGCAGCCGTTCTGGCCGTCCTTGAGGAATCGAACAGATCGGCCGGACTCACTTTGACCTAAATAACACAGCTCTAGGTAAGCAATCGATATCTGTGCTGAACGATATCGTCTCTCCTTTCTCTTGAAGAGACCAGATATTCAGTGAAAACATTCAGCGACTCAAATGAAACAGCTGAAAGATTGTGTCGTGCTTCTTCCTGATGTTGCACGTAGGTTAAACAATCCCAATATAATTAATCTGAACTAGACTGGTTCTAGAAAATAATTGTATGGAGGAAACCTGACTTGTTATGGTTAGTAAAGATAGATCCCAGTATCACATGACTACTAATCCTGCAAATAACAATGAAACGTGACCGCATTACTAAAATATTTAGTAACACTTCCTGTATGACTCAGTCATGTTGTTTGCTTATGTAATATTTGTCTGTTTTCCTTTCATCCGCAAGTGATCCGTACACAAGAATCTCGCTCTATGACCCGGTTAACGGAGAAATCACCAGTCTACAGACCAAAACCATTAAAAAGGTATGTGTACAGACTCTCTATTACACAAGTCATCGTTTTGTCAAGATATGTTGGACAAGATTTCTTCATCTTTCTGTTCTTGTCTGTTTTTTAGACATTGGATCCGAAGTGGAATGAAGAATTCTTCTTTAGAGTAAGTGAACGGGTGTTAATAAAGATCACATCAGCTGGCAATGAGTTAATGAAATGCTAATAATGAATTAAATCATACAAATAAAAGAAAATATACATATATATATACAACAATTACTAAAAAAATAATGCAATCTGTTGGTAAAACATGCAATCTGTTGGTAAATTATTGGAATATTAACTTTATTAAAAAAATTGTTTAGCTTGCAGAAAAGTTTGGGAATACTTGGCCTATGATGCTTAGTTAAAATTTTAAAAAATACTTACTTTAATATAAAAATTATAATATTGAAAATGAAAAATACTTTAATATATAAAAAATAATTAAAATAAATAATAATATAATAATACATTGTGTATATATATATATATATATATATATATATATATATATATATATATTATTTTTTTTATTTTAATTACAAAAAATACATTTGGTCTAGACAGGACAATAAGAGGTGTTCACACTACACTTCTCGTTCCATTGACTTCCATTCAAATGCATACAACCGAAATCTGAAGTTTGTTGAACTCTATAACCTGCAAATTTATATCACGTAAAGACGTGTGAACAATAGGAGATCGATAAGGCGTGAAAGTGGAGTACATTGCGTTTTTTTACTTTTCTGAATTCATTATTATTTGTTATATGTTGTATTTATGTATAAAGTAAAGCAGCAGAGAGTGACGTCAAATCACAGCCGTTGCAGTTGCAGCGTCCATAGACATTTTGCATGCTCAAAGTCTAGTGTGAATCAAAGTAAAGTGGCTTTATTCATCATTGTCATGAATGAATATTGTGTGTGATTCCAGTAATGTGTTCTCGTGAAATTATATTGAACAGTTGCAGTTGTGTTTGGTAATAACAGAACACATTGTAGAATATGTGCTGCTCATATTTCAGCATCAGGAGTCGGTTTAAAACGCTAGTTTTTTATAAAGCCATTTTTACATTTTATATTAATGGAACTGTACTGTTTCCAAAAAAAATTAAAAAGTGACAATGCTTCAGTGAAATACATGCAATGCATACAAAGATTAAAACTCCTTAGCAAACCATAGCAGCCAACCACTGCTCTTCAGGAGGGGGTTTGTGAGCCGATTACATGCACATCAATACGCTAATAATAACCAAAAATTAGTTTTTTAAAAACTACATGCAAATTAAATGCTTAAATGTACATGCTTTGACTTCACGAGATGAGAACACATTTATTTATATTTCTTTTCTCGCTTTGGCTGGATGCACTTATTTCTGCCGTATTTAACAATGCTTTTCTTTCACACATCACACACACGCTATTCAATAAGGTTAAGGTGTTCACATGTGCAAAATCTAACTCTGTCGATCAGTTTATTCTTATGATCTCACGTCGATAAAGGAAAATGGTTTATTTCCATGACCACACACGTTGGCTTATTAACCATAATCAGTTTGAGAACGTGCATGTTAGCACTCTCATCAATTTGTTTTTTACACCACTGTGCTGGAAACACGTGTGTGTGTGTATAACCGCTTCTATTCTGTGACGTTCCTGCTGAGTGTGTTTGTCTCGACTCTTGACAGTGTTTGTACTAACTGGGAAATACTGGCTAGCTCTCACATCTCTGACCTTCACAATATTTTATAGGGGAAGACTGGCGTTCAGCATGAGTCTGTCCTCTCAGATGTTAAACGACTAGTCTGGGGCATAGATACAACTCAAAACAGGCTTTATTTTGAGCCAAAAAGTTTGGCCGATAGGTACATATCTTCCTTTTTCTCTAATATGTGAAAAATTACTATCAGGCTATACTATGAGTAGGTTCGTACTCCAGATTATGTGATGAATGCACACGGATTTATTTCCTCCAAATGCTCCTACTTGAAGAATCACCCCTCAATTAAAAAAAAACAGCCTGTTTGGGCATGTAAAGAGAGAGGTGCAATCACATGTTTTGGGGTCAGAGGTCAGGGTTGAGTTACGGGGAGCTTTTGAGATGAGGGGTGCCGCTTACATTCTGTCCACTTTCCCTGCTGTTATGTGACGCATTTACTGACGCGTCGTGCATATCTCTCCCTCATAGACCTCGCTCGTTTACTCAGAAAGACAGATGCTGGTGCAATACAGTGGCAACATCAATATAAAGCTCTTCGGAAACTAGAACCCGTTTCAAGACGTTATGAAGACTCATCAATAAGGCATATTGAACACTCATGCTTAGAAAATGCATGATTTAAGATGTACCATTGGGCCTCAATGAAAGCAAATGAGTCACATGATCTTCATTGCAATGTTTATTTTTTGATTGGCGACCTACTGTAGGAATTGTGCAGATTCTGACGTATTTATTATTCAATTTACATACATATACTTTTTGTGTTTAGAATTCTAAAACTCTAAACCTGTTCTTTGTTCTAAAAATATTAGGTCGTAGCCGTCAAACCGTATTCACTTTATAGCCCTTAATCCTGTAATTGTGGACAAATGTGGGCACAGAGGACTCATTTTTATTTATTATAAATGTTATATCACTGTCTTTGATAAAGTTTTGTCTATCCATTTATGGTGTTTGTTTTTATTTTGGGGGTGTCTTTGAATTTATTTACTTCAAAAAGTACCAAATTTTCTATGTAATTATGCTTTATTTTTATGTTTTATGTTTTATTTTATTTTTTTAACTACATTAAAATATCTATTCCAATAAGTTCTTAGAGCTAAAACCTAAAGATGAAGTGACTTTGCTGTCACCTGGTGTCTTATTTTGGCTTATTTTATAATGCTCTAAATTACAGTTTTTCCCATTCATTTCTATGGGTGCCCATTTTTGACCCAAATACAAGATTAAGGAGTTTTTTTTTACCCACTTAACATTGTAGAATTGAGTCCAAAAAAAAAATTGTGTGTGTTCAGGAGGCAAACTTAGGAAAAGTAGCCAAGTCTTGTACCGCTCAGATCAAGGGAAGTATTTTTTAAAAATAAATCATAACTATTTTGCCCACATTTGTCCAGAATACAGTTTTAGGGTTAAAAGGAGTACAAAAATGCACCAATCCTTGATTTGCACTTTTTGACACTTCTCTGTGTGTGTTTGTGTGAGTCTAATTTCTTTGCATGCAAAAAATGACCTGCTGTACCTGATATTTAGTGCATGAGTCATGACTATAATGATCTAAAGATTCTGACCTATTTGCGATACTGACCACTGGCCCAAATACCAACATGGGGACTGAATGATACCAACCGAGCTCACAGACGCACTGTTATGAGTCACTCACCATTTACAGGCCTAAAGTCAAGAGATATGAATGGAGGATAGGAACTCAGTTTGCATGTAATGAGACATGCAAAAATAAATTCTGTATATTAGTCCATAAATGAACAGTAGTACGGTTTTTTTATGTGTGTCTTCTTTATTTCCCGCAGGTGCATCCCAGGAAACATCGTCTGCTGCTGGAGGTGTTTGATGAAAATCGTTTGGTATGTACATGAGAGCCTTGATTTACTATGATCAAAAATGTTTGTGCTCTACCGTTTAAAAGTTTGGGGGTTGGTGTACAGTTAGGACAATGAAAACAGTAATATTGTGAAATATTACTATAAAAAATTCAGTTTTCTATGTGAATATCTTCAAACTGTAATTTATTCAAAGTCTTCAGTGTCACATGATCCTTCAGAAACCATTTCTGATCATTATCCAGGTTGTAACCAGTTCTAAATTCATGTGGAAACCATGATACATTTTCTTTGATGAATAGAATGTAAAAAAACAGCATTTATTTGAAATAGAAATATTTTGTAACTTTATAAATGCCTTTATTGTTACTTGTGTTCAATTTAATGCATCCATGCAAAATTAAAGTATTAATTGCTTTTGATAAAAATCATACTTAGCCCAAACTTTTTAAACATTCGTGTAGTAGATGAGTGAACTTGATGTTTAAATTGACAGATTTTTACCTTGTGAAGTTTCCATTAAAGCAGTAGTTCGCATTTAAAAAAACTTTTGCTGAGAATTTACTCACCCCCATGTCATCCAAGATGTCCATGTCTTTCTTTCTTCAGTCGAAAAGAAATTAAGGTTTTTGATGAAAACATTCCAGGATTTTTCTCCATATAATGGACTTCAATGGGAACCAAACGGTTCAAGGTCCAAAAGACAGTTTCAGTGCAAACTACAAACTGTTCTAAGGGCTTTAAATGATTCTAGACGATGAATAAGGGACTTATCAAGCGAAACGATCGGTCATTTAATAAATAAATAACAAAGTTTAAGTTTTATAAGCTCAAACGCTCGCCTTGCTCTGTTCTGTGATGCACGTTCGTGACTCTCCCTGTTCGAACTCGTTCATCAAAATGAACGAATCTTTCCGAGTCATTTGGTTTATTCAACGAACAAAAGAACGAGTTGACTCGGCAGAAGATTCGTTCATTTTGATGGAACGAGTTCGAACAGCAGAGTCACAAGTCCGCATCACAGAACAGAGCAAGACGACAATTTGAGCTTATAAAACTTAAACTTTGTTATTTATTTATTAAATGAACGATCGGTTTTGCTTGATAAGATCCTTATTCATCGTCTGGAAGTCGTTTAAAGCCCTTTGAACAGTTTGCACTGAAACTCTCATTTGGACCTTGAACCCTTTGGTTCCCATTGAAGTCCATTATATGGAGAAAAATGCCTGGAATGTTTTCATCAGAAACCTTAATTCTTTTCAACTGAAGAAAGAAAGACATGGACATCTTGGATGACATGGGGGTGAATAAATTATACAGCAAAAGTGTTTTGCTATTGAATTAGCAAATAGAATTGTTAAAGGGTGCTGTGTATAATTTCTGCTCCACTAGTGGCATCAATTGGCATTGTTGAGTGTCCTGATATAGAAATATTGGCTTGACCAATGGCATTGATTGTTCAATGCTGTACAATGGCAGACGTGTTAGTTTGGTAATGAGACTATTCACAGTTCAGCAGTCTCAAATGTACTGGGCATGTTAGTGTTGGGTTCAGGTCTGTAAAATCAGCAGCTACCTGAGTGTCAGTGTGTAATGAATGAACAAGGATGCCTTTTTGCAAGTAGCCACCATAAAGCTCAGGTATGGGAACTGAAATGTGCCTTTGGGTGTTGTAAATGTGAAAAGTAACTGCTTGAAAACGCATAAAAGTCAATGAGGCATGAGCGGTGTTTGGGGGTTTTCTCCGTCACATGCTGACAGCTTCCTTACTGAATAACGAGGAGGGTTAAACAAACCATTGCATAAAGGACCCAGTGTTCAGAGTAAGAACACTAACTCCTGATAAGACTGTAAACTGCAGTCGTCTTCCTGTATGTGACAGGTAAACCCAGTTACCGGGTGTAAGAAAAACTGATATGCCATTGCTAGAATGTGTTCGTTGGCATGAACCAAGCATGCACGCTATTTCCATCTCCCGAGGAATGTGTTAGCTTACAGAAAGGAAGACAAATCATTTGAGACTTTTGACAGTAGATGATCAATCTCACTTGCATGCAATTGCCTCTATTCTTTGTTTTATAAATTCCAAATCCCAAAGCTTCCATGTGCACAGTTTAAAGGAGTAGTTCACTTTTGAAAAAACTTTTGCTGATAATTTACTCACCCCATGTCATCCAAGATGTTCACATCTTTCTTTCTTCAGTCGAAATAAAATTAAGGTTTTTGATGAAAACATTCCAGGATTTTTCTCCATATAATGGACTTCAATGGGAACCAAACGGTTCAAGGTCCAAAAGACAGTTTCAGTGCAAACTGTTCAAAGGGCTTTAAACGATTCCAGATGATGAATAAGGGTCTTATCAAGCAAAACGATCACTCATTTAATAAATAAATAGCAAAGTTTAAGTTTTACAAGCTCAAATGCTCACCTTGCTCTGTTCTGTGATGCACATACGTGACTCTCCTGTTCGAACTCGTTTCAAATCTTTTTCGAGTCATTTGGTTCATTCATTGAACAAAACGATTGAATTGACTCGAAAAAAGATTTGTTCATTTTGATGAACGAGTTCAAACAGGAGAGTCACAAACCCACATCGTACAGAGCAAGGCGACCGTTTGAGCTTATAAAACAAAAAATTATTTTATTTTTTTTTAAATGAGCGATCGTTTCGCTTGATAAGACCCTTATTCATCGTCTGGAATCGTTTAAAGCCATTTAAAGCTGCACTGAAACTCTCATTTGGACCTTGAACCGTTTGGTCCCCATTGAAGTCCATTATATGCAGAAAAATCCTGGAATGTTTTCATCTAAAACCTTAATTTCTTTTCAACTGAAGAAGAAGACATGGACATCTTGGATGACATGGGGGCAAGTAAATTATCAGCAAAAGTTGTTTTCAAAAGTGAACTACTCCTTTAATTTAATTATTTGTTTATTCACGTCATAAGCAGGACGATTTCCTATTCTACTCCTGAAACTCCAATTGCCCCTGATTGATGGGATAGCTTTTCTCTGACAGAAGCATGCTCTTAAATGGCTGCAACAGCGGGTGTCGGATGACACATGATGTTACAGTGGCACATGTCCATATGTGAGCTGGCACAACAAGCTCAGTGCTTGATTTTGCAGGCACTCTTTTTGAAGCTCATTTTGAAGCTATCATGCATAGTTAGAAGTGAATGCTTGGCTCAGAAAGCTTAAAAAAAATGACGGCAAAACTTTATTTCCTGTAACTCTATCCTGGTGGGGTAAAAATATTAGCTGGGGTGCAGCTTTACAAGAAACTCTAGACACTGGGCTGCAACTTGTGTAAAAAGGAGGTGGCAGAGACGAACAGGGACGAGCTGTTCCACCTCCATCCTGGCATGCATGCAGATTGTTGGTTTTTTTTTTTGCACTGGGGTGACCAGCTGTGGGAGGGAGGGCACCCGTGCCTGAATCGGTGCTTGCGAAACCACAGAAGGCACAGCTGAGGCTTTCTGGCGTAGAAGGCTTTCTGGAGCAGTTGCCTCAGTACAGCTCTGCCCTTTATCCTCAACACAACTAGATCTGTAGATGCAAACACTCACACGTTTGATCTGTCATGTTTCGAGAGGAATGCCTTCTGTTGTTTTGGCTCTGTGGAAGCGATCGCAGCACGGGACCAGGAGCAGTTGCTTTTTTCTGCTCGTTTTATACTTGTTAGTTTCCTTCATTCCACTGGACTGGGACGTTTAACGGCATGGCGCGACACCTTCGACTGCATTTTGCATCGCGTAGAAGCAACATTGAACCCGCTTTCGGAAACGTGCAGCAGTCAAGCTGAGGAAAGCGTGCGTATGTCCGGCCACATGAAGCTGACCCCAGGACAGCTGGCGCTAGCTTTGCCACCCTTGTCGCCAGAATACGGTAATTTACAACGGCACCCCACCCTAGTTATCCCCAAGGTGAACGGGAGCAGAAAAGCACGCTTCAGATATCCTTACAACCTTGCAAGCAGAGCGGAGATGCGGACGCGGGGAAGACGGAGAGAAGGACGGAAACGGGGATGGAAGTTCGTGTTGCAGCAGCACAGCGAGCGATGCCGGTTATTGCAGTAGCAACAGCATATTCGAAGCGGATCTCCCGGATCGCAAGCCGATCGCTCGGCGTAAAGGGAGAGCGCCGTGACGGCGCTGCTCATCTTTGGTTATTTTCCCACGGAGCCCGTGCACCACGCCGCCCGCCTCGCCCGTTAGTCCGGTTGCGTCTCCTATGATTCCTCCACTGCCTCCATCAGCACGAAGCTCCTTCCAAACCTCTCATCAGATGCAGCTCTCCAGCACTGACGCGTCTCACGAGGACAAAGGATCCATCGCCACCGCAGTTAACGGTCTACGCTTGTCTAAAAACAGTACGTCAGCGGAGCACCGAGACGCCAAACCCATCGTGCACTTCAGCGTGCCACCGGAACAACCGGCAGGGCCAGAGCGAACCGAAGACACTCCAGCGTTTTATTGCACTTCGCAAACCAGAGACCGCTTCCTTCAGGGAAAATAAGTTCAACCAAAACTAAGCTTAACATCGACTGCTCCAAACCTCTCGAGGAGCCTCAGAAAGCCAAGCTGTTCCGCAGCACCTCGGCTTGTGTGTTGCCAAGACCATCGGAAAGAAGACACAACACTTTTCCCACTGGTTGCAATTCGTGTCAGTCTTCACAAAAAGGATCTCATCCCATCCTTCATAGGAGTATTTCACTGGAGTTACCCTGTGCGAACGCTGAGATTTCTTGTCACGTTTCAAACGCAGCAGACTTGCACTCCACGAACGGCTCTCCGCATGTTCACATCCATGTATCTCACGGCACAGGTGCGAGAAAATCAAACACCCCACAGGACAACGGCATCAACAACACGTGTCCTGTGCCCACCTGCGCTGAGAGAAGTTACACCGTAAGCCTTCCCGTCTATTAGCAAGACATGTTTTATCTAGCACATAAGGGTGTAATTGAAGAGTTCAGATGCAAAAGCCTCTAAGTGCCATTTGAAATTTTCTTCTAAAATGATCATTTTTATCAAGCTTGTATATTTAAGTTCAGTAATTTCACTTAAATGGCAATGAAGATGACTTATTAGTTGTCATTTAAGTTATGTCATTTAAGCTTGATAAAAATGGTCATTTTAGAAGAAAATTTCAAATGGCATTCAGAGGCTTTTGCATCTGAACTCTTCAATTTTATCCTCTTAAAGTCGGTGAGCGTAAATTTAGTAGTTTTGTAGATTACATGATTTGTCGATTGTTTTCAACGAGGAAGTGGTTTGCGTTACTTCTCATTGAATAGGTGTTTGAACATCTACGGATTGAACATTGTGCAATGATTGAGCAAACACACATTGCACCTAAAGTTCCCTGAAAGTACCTTGATACATAATAGACAGAAATACATTGTCGTATTCACTTTATAGCCCTTAATCCTGTAATTGTGGACAAATGTGGGCACAGAGGACTCATGTGTGATCCTAATTTTTATTTATTATAAATGTTATATTAATGTCTTCGATAAAGTTTTGTCTATCCATTTATGGTGTTCTTTTTTATTTTGGGTATTTTTTCATTTCTACTGGTGCCCATTTTTGACCCAAATTCAAGATTAAGGATTTTTTTTCACCCACTTAACATTGTAGAATTTAGTAAAAAAAAAATTGTGTGTGTTCAGGAGGCAAACTTAGGAAAAGTAGCTAAGTCTTGTACCGCTCAGATCAAGAGAAGTATTTTTTTTTAAATAAATCAAAACTATTTTGCCCACATTTGTGCAGAATACGGTTTTAGGGTTAACATGTGATTGTGAAATTCCCAAATTATTTACAGTCCATTTAAATGTTTGGTTAAACTTTATTTGAAGGTGTCATTGTTATTTAGTAATAATAATTAGCAGGTTTAGGTGCATGTAATTATGCATAATTTACAGTTATTACTATAGTAAGTGCATGTAACATAAATTACACGGACACTGTAAAAAAACGTGTGACCAAATATTTAAACCACATACATGCAAACCTCTCTCAGTGTTTATCTGCAAACCCACGGGAGCTAATTTCAGCTCTTTGCATTTGATATTGATGATTAATTTGCACAATTATGTGCACAAACTGTGTATAGTTGCAATGGTCTGCTAATCCATTTAGGCAGGGTGAGCACTTAAAAATTGCAGTTGCATGCTTGCACAGCACATTTTACAGGCTTTTTCTGTTTTTATTCATTTGTTAACACTCACTGTATGTATTTACCTCTGGGATAATTATAGACAGTGGTCCCCAAACCTCCCCCCAGCCCTGCATCTATAAATACAGCCTTGAAAATATTCTGCTTGACTCCAGTTAGTCTGGTTGAGGACCATGCTGGATTCAACATGATATGCAGGAGCTGCACATGGCTTTCTGTCAGCTGTTGGGTCAAAGGTCAGCTGATGGGGGGGGTTAGTGAGTGTCAGTGAGTTGTGATGTGATTCCTTAAGGATAACATGTGCGCTGGCCAGCGGGTGTCCGCTTAGCTGTGGTATGTTTTCAGAGCGTCAGGTGTCTCGCTCCCAACACTTATTTCATTTACACTCACTCTTTTTGCCTGTGATTTTACAGTGTGTTAGAAACGGGTTACACAAGCAATTAACAGCGCCGTTACCTTTACTGCGCCGGCTCTCTTATGTAACCTAATCTAAATTCAAGGCTTTAATTTCAATGCGCTGTTTGTTTGTGCAGCTGATTTGATGTTCAGGGCTGTTGGACATATTGTCTTTCTCAAAGCTCGCTCTCATCATGTTGAGAAAGTACTTCGGGTAACTTGCATAGCAATATTGTGCTACGCCATACTTGTTATCACTTTTCCACAGAAACCGAGCTGGTGCTCAGCCCGGGGATTTATGAACGTCTTAAAGTAATGTGATCCAGTGTGTTTGTCGTTACGAGATGCTGCTACATGCTTTTGATTCAACAGTCAGAAGGTATTTACATTTAACAAATGTTATTCATTGCAATCACATTTTTTACTTTTATAAAAATATTTTTTACTAGCTATTTAAATATTTCATTGACATTATTTTTTTACATTTTATTAATTTACTTGACATTTCCAGGTCAAGAAATTCCCCAAAAGTGGCAGTATAATGTTTTTTAAAACATAATAATAAAAAAGTTCAAATAAATTAACTTCTATAATTGCAGAATATCTATTTATGACTACTGTTAATTTTTTTTATCTGATTAAATGTTTAAATATTTTTTATTAAATTACATGACTTTAACATTTTATTAATTTACTTGACTTTTCCAGGTCAAGAAATTCTCCAAAAGTGGCAATATACATTTTTTTAAAGACAATAATAATAAAGTAAAGATTTCAATTAAATAAATTAACTTCTATAATTGCAGAATATCTATTATTATTATTTTATGACTACTGTTAAATTCTTTTTTATCTGATTAAATGTTTAAACATGTTTTATTAAATTACATGACTTTAACATTTTATTAATTTACTTGACTTTTCCAGGTCAAGAAATTCTCCAAAAGTGGCAATATACATATTTTTAAAAACATAATAATAAAAAATTTCAAATAAATTAACTTATATAATTGCAGAATATCTATTATTATTATTTTATCACTACTGTTACATTTTTATCTGATAAATGTTTAATATTTTTATTAAATTACATGACTTTAATATTTTATTCATTTACTTGACTTTTCCAGGTCAAGAAATTCTCCAAAAGTGGCAATATAAAAAAATAAAATAAAAACATATTAATAAAAAGTAAAGTATTTAAATTAAAATAAATTAACTTCTATAATTGCAGAATATCTATTATTATAATTATTTTCTGAGTAATGTTAAATTCTCAGCATTTTTTTCTGATTAAATGTTTAAATGTATTAATTTTCTTGACTGTTCCAGTAGCATAAAAAAATAATCAGAAGTAAAGTAATTAAATTGAATTAGTTGAATAATTAGGCCTAACTTCTGTAATTTCAGAATCTATTATTATTATAACACATTTTTCAATTACAAATATAGAAATTCCTACCTTATTAAATATTAATTTACATTACTTTTTAGATTAATTCAATTTTATTAATTTCCTTGATTTTTTTTTTTTTTCACTTCTAGAAATTATATTATTGTCCTCATACATCCAGGTTTTCAATAACCAACCCTCCTCTTAGGAAAAAAAAAACAGTTTTTGGTGTGACAAAATAAATAAAGAAATATGCTGTCATTGCTTCTTAATTTTTAGCTTTTAGCTGATTTTCAAAGCCTTTTTTATATATATATTTTAATTCTATATACTTTCAAGTCGTTTTATGGTTTCCCCTGGTTGAAAACCACTGGTTTACATGGAGGAGGAAGTGGTTGTGCAACATGTGTTTGAGTAATGTGCTTTTTAGCCAACTAGACTAAATGTTAGTTGTTGTTCTGAAAACTGTACCTGATGTGAACATTATCCGGGCCTGCTGTAAATGAGTCGAGCGGAGTCCAGATCGGTAACTGGTTCTGGTCCGGTTCCTCTGTTTCCCGCTCAAGGACACCGTCACACCTTGTGCTCGACGGTGGGAATGGTTAACACATGATCATGTGACCTGACAAAGGTCAATGCAATCAGCACACTTCTAAAGAGTTGTCAAATGTCCGTGTGTGTGTGTGTGAGCGCCGGGGGGGGGGGCTTGTTAGTGCGTGAATGTGTGTGTTGCACATTGTGAGGTTGATTGGCTCTTATCAGTCAACAGGGCAGCACTTGTAATCTCCTCAAGCGATATCTTTCCTCACGCAGTGCTTGAAAACCAAATGGGTTTATGGAAATAATTAGATGTCTGTCTGTAACAGCTGCTTGAACGAGACTTCGTAACTTGTTCCTGGTCTTTTTGTACACGACTTGTCACTTTTCATCAAAACGCAAATAGGCTGCCTTTCTAAAATGTATATGAATAGCTGTGCAGTAATTGAGTTCTGGTTAAGGTCAAAGTCACATTGAATATTCCTTGTTCAATCCAAAATGCATCTCATTTATGGAGTTGTGTAAAAAGCAGTTTGATTTTAACTTTAACTATTGCAAGGTCTCATTTTCACAAAGTCATTATTGCAGCTTCCAATCAAAATTTATATTTTGCATGATTATGCTGTTCGTTAATCATTAGGTCGATTTAGATGAAATGTGTGTGATATACTTGTTGATTTGTTATTTGCTGCAATTGTGTTGCAGGGTTTTCTTTTGTATACACTCTCAGAAAAAGGTACAAAAACTGACACTGGGGCTGTACCTTTTCAAAAAGACACTTTTGTCCATTTTAGGTGCTAATATGTACATTTTAGGTGCTGATAAGTACATTTTAAGGTGTTTATATGTACATTTAGGTGGTAATGTGTACATTTTAAGTGTTAATATGTACATTTTAGGTACTAATACAGTATATACATTTTTAGTTCTAATATGTACATTTTAGGTGCTAATAAGTACTTTTAAGGTGTTAATATGTGCATTTTAGGTGGTAATATGTACATTTTAAGTGTTAATATGTACATTTTGGGAGCTAATATTTCAATTTTAGGTCCTGAATATGTACATTTTAGCTTCTAATATGTACCACTAAGATACCAATATGCAGCCTTTTGGTACAAAAGTGTACCTTTTGAAAGATAAAGCCCCAGTGACAGCTTTTGTACCTTTTTTTCTGAGAGTGTACAGTTTCCAAAAAGCCACTGGATGGACATCAAACTAAAGTGTCCTTTTAGGTTACATAAACGTCTTCTGAAAGATTAGAAATGAGCATGAACTTTGTTCAATAGCGTTTAGCTGTGTGTGATCTTGAGGAAATGTTTGTCAGGTGTTTTGCAGTAGTAAACCGGCAGTCATGCTTATCTCCTAGCTGAAAATTGTTGACTTTCAGCTTCCTCCATTAAGTGTCTTCAAACGTTTGGCATCCTTTACTGTTTTCCTTCTCATTAGCGTGGCAGACGGCGCTGATCGTTTACAGATTTACGTTTTTTTGCCTCACTAACATGTTGCCTTGTTTCACAATGGATTAAGTTGTGTATTCCTACTAAACTATGATATACTCTCACATGAAAACCATGATATACTCTCATCAAAACGGCTTCATAAACAGTCTTTTCAGCCACACAGTATCATTATTTCTGTCTTACAAAACTTCAAATTATCACAGGAGTACTGAATAAAAGTTTTTAGTTCGAACATAAACACTGATGTCTACGGTAGCGAATCAAAATTGAGATTTTCAAAATAAGCAATTACATTGTTACACCAGTAGGTGGCGACAAGTGACTGCAAAAAAATGTATTTGTCATTGAATCATTCACTTAACGTCCCCCAGTGGTGAAAACAAGCTTTTAATGTTGTTTATATGTATATTTGGTATTTTTAATATGCTTTAATAAGAGAAACCATGAGTAAATCAATAAGTCAACAGTATTTTCTCCTTAAAACTGCTGTGAAACAAAGACAGTCTCAAAAACATCTGGATTTGAAATCGCTGGTGTTTCTGACGTCACAACGACTTTGTAACCAATCAGAATCAACGTGTGATCGATCAACCAGTGGATCTCTGAGCTGAGTGAGTGGAGGCGGGGCTCATTTGCATATTCATAGAACCGCATATACTAAGTGAAAGCAAGGGTGTCGAAGTTACATTCAAGATATTTTAAGGCATGACAAAAAAAATTCAAGGAAAAAACTTTTAAATATGTCGTTTTGGTGATCAAAGATGAGTTTTAAGGGATAAAATGATTGACCACTGGGGGACTTTAAGAGATTTGTTTAAAAAACTTGGATTCATCTCATGAGTGAGTCATTGAATCATTCATTAATTCTTGTTTACTTGTCTGTTCAGATATCGTGGGAGAATCATGAAATTTAATTTTATTAAAGATTTTTGCTTTTTATTTAGTAATAATATATATAAATATATATTTATTTATATATATATACATATATACATATACATTTAACGGTGCATTGCAAGTCTCTGAGTTTTTTCATGAACGCGCATGACGTACACGCCCAATCTCAAATCCGTCCCGAATCCCTCTTATTTATTTGACTGTACAGGTTTATAGAGCCGATCGCAGTGATCAGAGAAGGGCTCATTCAGCTCATCAGGCGATTGTTTAAGCATGTATGGGTTAGAAAACGGCTATTTTTAACATTAAATGTTGCGTAATGCAGCTTTAAAGTTCAATTAAATCACCCATCTTTTCTTAATAAAACATGGTAATCATGCAGCATATCATGCTTAATAAGTACTGAGATGATGACACTAACAGAGCTTTCTCTACTTGGTTTCATTTAATTTACACTGGGGTGCAAAGCTGGAGTCTGTCGCCTCATCCGAGGTCTGTGGTTTGACCCCAATACAGAACAAACAGGAATATGTGAGGCTGGCCTTCAGAAGGAGGGAATATATGTGTTTTAGTCATCATAATAGGTTTATACGTGCTGTAAAAACCTAAACCACCCTTTGATAGCAAGTAAGTCATTTGCAAGGAAGTAGATGGACATGTTTTAATGCGAGGCCAGTCATGTATTTTCTGACAGCGATTTGAACGCAGTATGGCCTTTACGCCTCATTTCAGGTGACGTGTATTTAACTTGACATATTGTTTCGGTTAACATAATGACAGTGTGTGTATAAAGTCTGGTATAAAATGTATTTAAAATGATTCTAAGCGTACAAAATCCAGGCACTGAAATGAATAGCAGCAGCTGGAAAAGGTTTGAGGATGGGAATGATTTTGTTCCCGAAAACAAACTCTCTCTTTCTTGCTCCCTTTGTTTTTTTCTTTCTCTTTCGGCCTACTTTTTCCTTCACTCCATTTGTGCAGCTCGCTCACAGTCTGAGGGTTAGAGCACGGGGAAGTCTATCTTTCTAAAGCCTTGTTTATATGTAACACATGTATTTATATCTCTGTAAACAATGAAAGCTCTGTACAGTCTCTCAGATAAGAGTGTCTTCATAACACACAGCTCTCTATGAGAAACTGAAGCCTGTTTAAGTGTTAGATTTCACTTCTAAGTTGTTAAATTCGCAGTAGATGAAAAGGTGAACAGACAGGACGTGACATCAGACGAGGGTTCGAGTGAGTCGACATTAAAAATGTATTTGGAGAAGAAAAGAGATAAGAGGTGTAATGGAGGAAGAGAGGAGAAAATCACCACAGTATGAAGCTGAAGTTCTTGGTCGGGTTAACTAAACCTCAGTGTGTGTGTGTGTTCAGGTAAACATACATTATGGGGGACCAAATATCCTCAAAAAGATAGCAATATCCGAAATCCTTGTTCTTGTGGGGACATCTTTTTGGGCTTATAAATCATAGTAGTCCTCAAACCGAATTCACTTTATAGCCTTTAATCCTGTAATTGTGGACAAATGTGGGCACAGAGGACTCAGGTATGATCCTAATTTTTATTTATTATAAATGTTATATCACTGTCTTCAATAAATTTTTGTCTATCCATTTATGGTGTTTTTTTATATTTTGGGGGTATTTTTGAATTTATTTACTTCAAAAAGCACCATATTTCGATGTAAATTATGCTTGTTTTTATGTTTTATTTTTTTATTTTTTAAATTACATTAAAATATCATTCCAATAAGTTCTTAGAGCTAAAACCTAAAGATGAAGTGACTTTGCTGTCACCTGGTGTCTTATTTTGGCTTATTTTAGAATGCTCTAAATTACAGTTTTTCCCATTCATTTCTATGGGTGCCCATTTTGACCCAAATACAAGATTAAGTAGGTTTTTTTTTCACCCACTTAACATTGTAGAATTGAGGAATAGGAAAAGTAGCCAAGTCTTGTACCGCTCAGATCAAGAAGGGAAGAATTTTTTAATAATAAATCAAAACTATTTTTCCCACATTTGTCCAGAACAGGGTTTTAGGGTTAAGTGATGTGTTTTTTTTTGTTTGTTTTTTTTTTTTTTTTGGTTTAATCTCATATTGTCACAAACCTCACCCTGAATAATAGGAAAACTAAACAAAAGGATGTTTTGGGTTATTGGTAGGCTGTTTCTAGAGTGTTTTAGTATGTTTAACTTTAAATATTGTCAAATGATGTATGTAAGATGAGTGATGGAGTCAGGCTGTGAACAGACAGAGATTCAAATTGCGCAAATTGAAAATGCGCCCATTGGAAATACGTACAATTTCGCAAAAACTTATAAGCAACGTTTATTTGCAAGTACGTTTTTCTCGAATGAGGAGGTTTTTCAGACAATTGAAAGAAGGAACATTTCGCAAAACTGCAATGGAAACAGGTTTTGCGTATTTACACTCGCCTGACGTAGATTCATTCAGTAAGGCCGTGTGTCCACCAAAGCGTTTTTCCAGGCGCCTGGCGTATGTTTCAATTGTTTTCAATGGGAGTGCAGCGTTTTTTAAACGCCATGAGCGTAACGAGGCGCTGAATGTTTTTATCACGCTGAAGCGCCGGGCGCCCAGCGTTTTTTACTGGTCGCCGAGAGTTGAAAAATGTTCAACTTTGGATAAAACACAGCGCTCATCACTGTCACTTTTTACCCAACTGTCCAATCACAGTGGAGGAGGGGCGGGACTAAACCACACTGACCAACTGTCACAACATTTTCTGTACAACGACATCAACCAGCAGAGCTAACCGAACAAAATGGATAAATATATTTTTTAGTATGAAACAAATTATCTGCGAAATCAGTTACAAGTAAACTGTGCTGCGGATATTCTGTATCATAGTAACAAAGCATCTCAACGGAAAAAAAACGCTTGAAGCGTTTTGGCAGCGCAGCGTTTCTTCCGTTGAGACCGTTTCGTTGCTATGATACAGAATATCCGCAGCACAGTCGGTTATTTTGTTCGGTTAGCTCAACTAGTTGATGTCGTTGTACAGAATGTTGTGACAGTTGGTCGTGTGGTATTAGTCCCGCCCCTCCTCCACTGTGATTGGACGGCAGGGTAAAAAGTGACAGTGATGAGCGCTGCGTTTTTATCCAAAGTTGAACATTTTCAGACTCTCGGCGACCAGTAAAGAGGCGCTCGGGCGCTTCAGCGTGAAAAAAACGCTCAGCGCCTCGTTACGCTCATGGCGTTTATAAAAAATGGCGCTCCCATTGAAAACAATTTAAAACATACGCCAGGTGCGTGGAAACACGCTTTTGTGGACACACGGCCTTAAAGACAAAAGAATAGACTGGTGAAGCGATGATGTCACTTTGTAGGAAAACTCGGAAGCTAGCGGCGCAGGTTCCCTCGATGGAAAAGCTCTGCATTTTCCCCATAGACTTTTGGAAAATCGCAAAAAATAAGATCTGTGTTTAACAAAGAGACCCTTAACACGTTTTGTCTATCAAGATAATCTTTACAAGTTAATTCAAAATTTATACATTTTGAAGCCTATATAAAGTTTTTAAAAAACACAAGCAGATACAATAAAGTTTAAAAAACCACAAGCTGGTTATATCTGTGTGTTCTATGTCATAGATCAAAACGTGAAAGATATTTAGGCTTTGTTCACCACAGACCTTATTTCAGTGTGTGTGACCTTATTTCAGGCTAAAATGCTAACTCACTTCCGCGTTTTGGCCGTAACTTTCGGCACTCTATTGCTGGATTCTAAACAACAAAATCAAGACTTCGTAGCAGAAATGAGGAGAATCACAGATAAATATGAGCCGCTCTCAGTATACGGGTCTTTCCTTGCCATTAATGCTTGGAAAACACACACACACGTGTCATCCATTAATAATAATAATGTCTAGTGCGGTGGCTCTGATATATATAAACCTACCAATGTCCGTTGCCATGATTTTTGGTATGACTTGTTGCGGGAGGAAAAATGATGTTTTAGTCTCATAACATCAAAAATAGTTTTTTATCGATATTTTTGCAAATCTGTAATGGAAATCTGGTTCTTGAGACTCCTTGAGTTCAGTCTGTATGAATGTTTTTGTTTGTATTATATCCAGTTGTTTCTCTGAATCTTCTGTTTTCTTGATTCTCTGCAGACAAGGGATGACTTCCTCGGACAAGTGGATGTTCCTCTACACCAGATCCCTGTGAGGATTTACTATCATTTTATTTTGTGTTTTAAACTATTTTTAATGCATGTTTTTCATTAAAGCTCCTCACTTATATTGTCATTAGGTTAAATTTCAATTTATATTGATGGATAGCTCCTTGAGATCTCATTTTTAAGAGGGTCCAATACATAAAACATAAAACACAAACAGCAACAAAAAAAAAAAATAAAAAAAAAAATTAAAAATATTAAAAAATTTATATTAAACTGCGTCTCACACCGTTACCATAAACCTAAAATACACCTTAGCTCCAACATAACTATCACAAAAAATCCAGGTGTTATTTTTAGAATGTCGACCTCACATGACTTCAGAAACGCCCCCATTTATTTATTTAGCTGACGCTTTTATCCAAAGCGACTTACAATTGCTATATATGTCAGAGGTCGCACGCCTCTGGAGCAACTAGGGGTTAAGTGTCTTATTCAGGGACACATTGGTGTCTCACAGTGGATTTGAACCCTGGTCTCTCACACCAAAGGCATGTGTCTTATCCACTGCACCATCACCATAACATGACATCGTAAAATAAACCTTCTGGTTTTGTAACGGTTCAGTTGCAACTCATTATTAGTCACTGTGTGAACATTAAACACTTTCGCTCTATAAGTGTGTGTGTGTGATATAAACATTAACATTTAAAAATATCAGCCACATGACTCTGTGTTTTATAGACTATTTTCAGCATTGATTATTTGTGAATACAGCTAAAAATAAAAAAACAGCTACTGATACTAATTATGCTACAATATTTCAATATTTCCATTTTTTTAATGTGTGTATCCACAGACAGAAAATCCGAACAACGAAAGGCCGTACACTTTCAAGGACTTCCTGTTGCACCCGAGAAGGCTAGCCGGAGATTTTTAACACCCGCATGCTTTATTTCCCAAACATTGTTGGTTTTTAGTGTAACGTTCACTGACTTCAGTCTGTACATTGTTGTGATGTGCCCTTTGACCTGCTATGACATCATGTAACTGTGCACTGTTTTCATTTGAAACATGTACACATCAACACCGACGTTTAATACACTTCAAATGCAATCAATATATTTTCTGATACTATCAAGTTTTGTTGATGTATGTGTTTTGATACAGTCACAAGTCAGAGGGTGAAAGGTCATCTGCGTCTGAAGATGACTTACCTGCCCAAAAACAGCGATGCGGCAAGACGACCCTGCTGAACTCACCGAGAATATAGATGTAATAATGCACACACAAACACATTGTAATCCTAGAGTTCTGCAGTGTTCTTCAATAGAACTAAAAAAGCAGTGAGATGAAAAATCTTCACAGATAAAGGAGACTGTATGTATACAGTACATTAATGACATCCGTTTATCTTTAAATGTGACTCATCTAAAGGAAGTATCATTACTGATGTAGAATACAGCAGCACCGGCAGTGTTTGTGTTGGATGGAGAGATCATGTAAACATTTTAAATGCCTCTTTCCTTCTGTCCTCAAGCACAATTCAGCCTTATTCTACTTTTCAGACTTGTTTTGACCTTGAGCTGGGGGTTTCTACAACGACAGATAGACAGACTTTGGCCTTGAAGGGAAAATCAGGAATTATGGTTTTGGAAATGGTTGTACGTTTAACATTTGTGGATGTTGTATTTATTTGCATTTGATTAAGTTTTTGAATCTAATGTGTTTTTTAGTCAATTTAATGAGTCAAAAATCACTGTTACAATTGTTTGATTTTTTTTTAGCCCTCAATCGGGTCATGGGGTCTATACGACCCCAATTGAATTTTACTTAATAAAAAAAAGTTCCCTTATCTCAGTGGAATAAGATTTTGTGACTTTTCATACATTATCAATCTATACACACACACAAAAAACTGGGCTTGATTCTGGTGGTTCTGAAGGTTATGTAAAAAAATGTTTACACTTCTGGTCTTCGGGGTCAATATGACCCCACATTGAAATGAATGGGAAATGTGAAAATTTTTACACAGAAATGAAGGCCTAGTACGGTGGCGTATTGCATTCACTTGAAGAAAAAAATCTACTCTGTTTTTCTGAATTAACGAGTTAATTTTTCATGAGAATTTTTTTTTGTTTTTTCTGAATTAACGAGTTAATTTTCATGAGAAAAAATTTTTTTGCTCTGTTTTTCTGAATTAACGAGTTAATTTTTCATGAGAAAAAATTTTTTTGCTCTGTTTTTCTGAATTAACGAGTTAATTTTTCATGAGAATTTTTTTTGCTCTGTTTTTCTGAATTAACGAGTTAATTTTTCATGAGAATAATTTTTTTTGCTCTGTTTTGCTGAATTAATGAGTTAATTTTTCATGAGAAAAAAGTTTTTGCTCTGTTTTTCTGAATTAACGACTTAATTTTCCATGAGAAAAAAGTTTTTGCTCTGTTTTTCTGAATTAACGACTTAATTTTCCATGAGAAAAAAGTTTTTGCTCTGTTTTTCTGAATTAACGACTTAATTTTTCATGAAGAAAAAGTTTTGCTCTGTTTTTCTGAATTAACATAGCTTAATTTTCCATGAAGAAATTACTCATTAATTCAGAAAAACAGAGCAAAAAAAATTTTCTCATGAAAAATTAACTCGTTAACTCAGAAAAACAGAGTAGATTTTTTTTCTTCAAGTGAATTCAATACGCCACCGTAGCCTAGTACTAGAGCATAAATGCGATGTATCATACGAAGACCATTTGAAGGTTTAATAAATAAAATATACATTTAGCACCTTTACTAAGAAACATAAGGGCATGTAAAGATATCAAGGCCAGGGCGTACTTATTTTTATGTAATTTAATTATATTTTATTTTGGTACTTTTACTGAGAAAACATAAGTTCATGTTAAGATATTATCTCAGGATTGTTTAAAAAAAAAAAATATATATATATATATAATATGTGTATATGTGTGTGTGTGTATATATATATATATGTGTGTATGTGTGTGTGTGTGTATATATATATATATATATATATATATATATATATATATATATTTTTTATAAAAAAGCCTGAGCTATATTTTAAATTAGGTCACTAAGAAACCATTCAGAAAACATTAGCAATCAAGTCTTTAGCCACTGCCTTCAACATTAGAGCATAATGGCGGTGAGTTTTACACAGGTAAACTCCGCTAAACCATGAGCTTTTGTTCTTGTTGTTTTAATATGCTGTAAGCGTTCTCTCCTGCACCATACATGATCTCTCTTTGAACTAGCATTGAATGTCATCGAGTTTCCAAACAAAAGAAACAGCCTTTGGCAAACTAAAGACATTTGTTTGTGCTTAAACACGTGAGTTATATTTATGCACAATATCTTTATTATAGAACCAGCAGAGTCACTGTGTACTTTTCCAGCACGTTCTGTAATGTGCGAGGGCCGTGTTGACCCTGGTGTCGGGTGTGTTCACGTCGCACGAGAAATACAGGCATGATTCCAGACGTCCAAAACACTAGATTAAATAGAGCTTAACCATTCCTGGATTCACAGGAATGAAATGTTGGTATCATATCCTTTTCTTAAGACGTAAAATAAGCCTGTGATGTCCCCTGAGTGTGTGTCAAGTCTTAGCTCAAAATACCCCACAGATATTTTTATAGAGCATGTTAAAATTATCATTTTTTGAGGGTGAGCAAAAACGCACATATTTTGTGTCTGTCCCTTTAAATGCAAATAAAAGGTAGTTCTGTCATGATAATCTATAAATCGTGTTCCCGGGGCGGAGTTTATGTAAATTTTAGGGTTTGTGTTGTCACTTAACCGGGAGGAATGTCATGTAGTCCACCAGCCATCTGTTTAGTCCTTAAAAGCAATTTCTGTAAAAGAAAATATCTCCCTTTGCTTTGAACTTTGAGTGTGGTAACTTTGCAGAGGTTGTTTATGCTCAAACAGCAACATTACACACTTAGAAAAGTGAAATCATAATTAACCACCCCTTTAATACTCTGGTCATTTCTGTCTTGTAGCCTGGCTGGGAGTTTTGGAGCCTCATGAATTATGCAGTCCTCATCACCCGCATCAGCTGCCTGCGCTGCCCCCTGGCTGGGAGGAGCGGCAGGACAACCTGGGACGAACTTACTACGTCAACCACGAGAGCAGGACCACGCAGTGGCACAGACCCACCATCCAGTAATTATCACCTCCCTAACAACACACACACACATTAGAAACATGCATACACAAGCCCACTGCTCAGTGTAAATATTTGCATTTGTCTTTTACGTTCATTCATTTGGCATATGGTTTCAATCACTTTGACTTGAACCCATGACCTTGCTGTCGCAGTGATGTTTGACCATCTGAATTATAATTTACTTTACTTAAATATTGTTAAATTAGTTTTTAGTACATCAAAAATAGCGCAGAAGGCCATGTTAAGATTTTACATTTAAAAAGGTCAGTATTTATTTTACTTTCTTTTATTTATTTTTTTATTTTATTTTATTAGTACATCAAGCTTACATTTTGAATTTTTTTATTTATTTTTATTTAAAAAAATATTTTAATTACATTTTTTTGTATTGTTTTATTTTATTTGGTTATATTTTATATATATATATATATCTACCTGTCAAAAGTTTAAAATTTGTGTGATTTTTTATGTTTTTAAAAGAAGTCTCTTCTGCTCACCAAGGCTGCAATTTTTTGATAAAAAATACACAAAAAACACAGTGATATTGTGAAATATTATGACAATTTAAAAAGACTTTTTTATGTTAATATATATTAAAATGTAATTTATTCCTCTGAAAAAAAGCTGAATTTTCAGCATCATTACGCCAGTCTTCAGTGTCACATGATCCTTCACAAATCACTCTAATATGATGATTTTATGCTCCAAAAACATGTATGATTATTATCCATGTTGAAAACAGTTTTTTACATTTTTATTTCAGGATTCTTTGATGAATAGAAAGTTCAAAGAACAGCATTTATTTAATTAGAATCTTTTATAACATTATAAATGTCTTTACTGTAACTTTTGATCAATGTAACTCATCCTTGATGAATAGAAGTATTGATTTCTTATTTATGTCCCACAAAAATAAAATACAAATTCTTACTGACCCCAAACTTTTTAAAGGGTAGTGTTTAATGTAACAAAAGCTTTCCATTTCAGATAAAAGCTGTTCTTTTGAACTTTCTAATCATCAAAGAATCCTGAAATAAAAATTTAAAAACTGTTTTCAACATGGATAATAATCATACATGTTTTGGAGCATAAAATCATCATATTAGAGTGATTTGTGAAGGATCATGTGACACTGAAGACTGGAGTAATGATGCTGAAAATTCAGCTTTTTTTCAGAGGAATAAATTACATTTTAATATATATTAACATAAAAAGTCATTTTAAATTGTCATAATATTTCACAATATTACTGTGTTTTTTGTGTATTTTTTATCAAAAAATTGCAGCCTTGGTGAGCAGAAGAACTTATTTTTAAAAACATAAAAAATCTTACCGATCTTAAACTTTTGACCGGTATATATATATATATATATATATATATATAAATAGACAGATGCACTGAAATATACAGTATATATAGTTCAGAGACAGACAGACAGAATTGATATTAGTACACTAAATATGCATTTTGCAATTGACTTTATTTAATATTTTGTTTGTTTTGTTTTTTACATTTGGTTGTTTTATATTTAATTCTCCACTTTGACTGAGAAAAAGCCATGTTGAGATTTTACATCTGAAATCTCCGGCCTCTTATTTCCTTCCTCTGCTCTTCGGCTGGTCAGCGGCGTCCTCACCTGCTTTATTTGAGTCTTTCTGGGTCATTTTGAGCACTGAAGTGGTGTGTTTTGTCCTGATTTACAGGGACATTCAAAGAGACAATGAACAGAGACAGGATACACACAGCGAGTCCCAGCGGGCGTTCCTCACACGCAGACAAATATCTGAACATGACGAGACCACGAGCGCAGAGAGTCACCTGAGGTACTCACGCACACACTTCTGTGACTTCTTCCGAACACATGGACGAACGACACACGTTCACATCTGTCTGTGTGTGTTTGTGTAGAGCTGGGAGATCATAACGGCAGATGAGTCCACGTTACTACAGCCTGAGCGAGCGCTCGCCACCGCCCCCTCACTCCCCGATGGAGTTCACGGGATTCTGTGAGGAGTTCAGCCGACTGCAGCCAGGAAACGACAGACGCACTTCCCTCACGGTCAGTCCACACACACACACACACAGACACGTCACAAAGTTTTTGGCAAGTAAATAAAATGCTTGGGTTGGGTTAAATTCTTTAGATAGTAATTATCAGCTGAATATCTGTTCTTCTATCTCTGAAAATGTCAAGATTTTTAAATCTTTTTACGCACAATCATTTTAGGTTTAGTCAACTAGGTGACTGAGTATACATAACCAGAAATAAACTAATTTAAGTTTTGTATTTGTTATTTTGAGTCGTACTATTTCAAAACTGAAGTGTGACACAAGACTCAGTGCAAGTAGTCCATTGATTAAATCCATCAACAGACAGTAAATACATTTATTATATTACAAAATATTTGGATTTCAAATAAACAGTTCTGTTTATTGAAGAATCACGAAAAAAAAAATATGAAGCAGCACAAATGGATAATAATCAGAAATGTTTATTGAGCAGCAAATCATCATATTAGAGTCATTTCTGAAGGATCATGTGACACTGAAGACTGGAGTAATGATGATCACAGGAGTAAATTACACTATTCACACGGAAAACAACTTTTTTAATTAGAATAATTTTTCCACAATATTATTATTTTTTCTGTATTTTTAATCAAATAAATGCAGCCTTGGTGAGCAGAAGAAACTTCTTTCAAAAACATTTTAAAAAATCATACTGACCCCAAACTTTTGAATGATAGTGTGACACAAGCAATTCACAAATCAAACTAATGCTAACTAAATACTTAAAGCAACACTAAGTAAGATTTTTTTTTACCTTAAAATGTTTCCAAAATGGTTTCAGTGGTTCATTAAGTCGTAACTATATCTGCTATAACCATGCTATGTCGCGTTTCTGTAGTTCAAATGAGACTACAAATTTGACTTGCGTAACGCAGCGTTACAATAGTCAGTTAATTTGTTCGCAATACATCATAATTTCATGAAATCATGCCACATACTCAACCTTGTCTGTGGACATCGTTCATTCCAAAGCCGGTGCTGATAAACAGCGAGTGTGCGTGTGCGACAGTAGGATGCGCTAGGCTAAATTATTTACCACAAGCGGTAATGGACAATTCCACTTCCACCCTGTAGGGCGAGCCACAGAGGACAAGTTACTTGGTGTTGCTTTAAAGCAACTCACACATTTTCTAACTTCTTACAATGTTTATTTAAGATGCCAAATATATCTTAGGTGTCATATAAGGAATATTCCTCACATATTTTTATATTTAGTGAATCTGTTGTGTTTGTCCTCAGGCACAGGGTCACGGCAGCCGCAGAGGAAGCACACAGACCCTCTCGGTGGAAGAGCATGCGATTCACCCCTGTGGTGAGAGCACTGAAACATGCATTTACATTCGTCGGGAACACTTTACAATCAGCTTCATTAGTTCATGTATTAACAAAGGCTGCATGATTATGACAATAATCATATTATTGTAAAATTGTATTATCACAATTTACAATTGAATGATGTTTTGAATAGCTTCATACCAATGTTTAAGCGACTGAAATCCATATTTTTATATCGCAATAAACAAGCTAAAAACAACTTTTATTGCTTTATCAAATGTCAAATATCATTATTTTTATTTAAAGAAACCAAACCAAAGTAAAAATATGCAATGTATTGTAATGCAATATTAAAACAATGGGAATTAAACATTTTTTTATTTTTTTTAAATGATTACATAATTGTGGCATCCATAATTGTAATCTTGATTATAAATTCGATTAATTGTGCAGCCCTAGTATTAACTAACATGAGCTAACCATGAGCAATACATTTGTTATTGTATTTATAACATATCGTTTTCAATATTAGCTGTTAATTGTTTGTTAATGTTAGTTCACAGTGCATTAACAAGATTTTAATACAGTATTAGTAAATGTTGAAATTAAAGGAGAAGTTCACTTTTAAAAAAAACTTTTGCTGATAATTTACTCGCCCCCATGTCATCTAAGATGTCCATGTCTTTTCTTCTTCAGTCGAAAAGAAATTAAGGTTTTTGATGAAAACATTCCAGGATTTATTTTCTCTATATAATGGACTTCAATGGGAACCAAACGGTTCAAGGTCCAAAAGACAGTTTCAGTGCAAACTGTTCAAAGGGCTTTAAACGATTCCAGACGATGAATAAGGGTCTTATCAAGCGAAACGATCAAGCATTTTTAAAAAAAAAATAACAAAGTTTAAGTTTTATAAGCTCAAATGCTCACCTTGCTCTGTTCTGTGATGCGGGTTCGGGACTGTCCTGTTCGAACTCTTTTATCAAAATGATCGTATCTTTTTCGAGTCATTTTGTTCATTCAACGAATGAAATGAACGAGTTACTCAGAAAAAGATTTGTTCATTTTGACCAGAGCGATCTCTCGCCGTTTGCTCCAGTTTCAGCAGTGTTTTACTCAGTCTCCCAGCACATGATGTGTAATCTTAGATGCCCCAGATTTCCCAGCATGCCCTGAACCTCACAGTGCATCACTCATCTGCTCCCACAGGACAGTGTGTTTGAGATGCAAACTGCTAACTGATGGCTATTTATGAAACAAACGGATGATCTGTAATGGATTGTTTCTGTTTTTTGCTCTACATTTTCTTTTATCCTTTTGTGTTCTTCCCTTTAGCTGTTACCCACCTCTTCCGGGCTGCCTCCGGGATGGGAGGAAAAACAGGATAGTAAAGGGAGACTTTATTACGTCAACCACAACAGCAGAACCACGACCTGGACACGGCCGCTCATTCAGGTACGTCTCCTTCCGGGGTGGACCGCTTCTCCCTGTAGAGGAAGCTCCATCAACAGCGTCTGTGGTGGGGGTGCACGATTTATGGGAAATAATGTTAAATGATGAATAATTGAGTTTTTTGTTGATACAAATGCAGGTTTGATTTGCTTGTTTGTATGGCTGCACATTATTTGGCCCAAAATATAAATATGACTATAAAATAATAATAGTAATAACAACAAATATATTATTTTTGTTATTATTATAAATATGAATACTATAAAACTAAACAAGAATTTGGTAATAACAATTAAATCAACATTAAAAGTGAAAAACATAATTAATTATAAAATAAAATAAAATAATTATAATTAATCAAAATAACTTTTATTAATACTAAATAAAAATATTAAAGAAAATAAGAAAGCACTTCTGTAATATCTTACTTTAAAAGAAAAAAATATAAAAGTATTTAAGAAAATGTATATAATAATAAGAAGAAGAACTATATTTTACTGAACTAATTATGGCTGTCTAAAATTTGTATTTAATTATTTTTTTGTTTGAAATACCAATTTTTATTTAGTTTTATGTTTTGTTATTGTTATTATTATTATTATTATTATTATTATTATTATTAAATACAAATTTTAAACAAAATAATAAAGAAATTATTATTTATTTATTTTTTTCAGAACTTCTTCATTTGTAAATTTTATAAGTTTATAAGTTTTATATGTTTATAAGTGCATCTCAGTTTAGGAAGTTTAGGAAGATGGTTGCCACGCATTAAAAGCACCAGAAAAATTTGCTTTGCGATTTCTGTCTAATGTCGATGAATTGTGTGGTGCTAATTTGTGGCGTAATAATGCATAATATTTCAATCCTGAACTTTGACCTCTGTATTTCAGCTCATACAGCCTCCCAATGAGGTGGCGGGCGGGGCCATGTCTCTCTCCCAGAATGCCACAGGCTACGCTCCGCCCCTGCTCTCCCGGAAGTGTCCCCGCAGCACACACACTCACACACACACACACCGGAGCCCGTGGGTCTGATGCCGGCCGGCTGGGAGGTGCGCAGCGCTCCGAACGGACGGGCCTTTTTCATAGACCACAACACGAAGACCACCTCATGGGTACGACAGACACAAACAGAAATACTTTTAGTTTTTACATTATATTACATGGCATTACTATATGTATGTGACTATAATACGTGTTCATTGTTCTATACCATTGTTCATGCTGAAATGTACTTCCTGTGGTTGCCATCCTGTTTCCTGTTCCGTCACAGACGACCCCCGGCTGAAGGTTCCCGTGCAAATGAGGAGAGTCTCCCTCGACCCCACTGACCTCGGCCCACTGCCGGTACGATGGATGATGTCATCGCTGATGTCATAATCATAAAATGATTTTACTGATATGGTGTTCAGGACAGAGGTTAAAAAGGTGTGTGTGTGTGTGTGTGTCTTATAGCCTGGCTGGGAGGAGCGAGTACATAGTGATGGCAGAATCTTCTACATCGATCACAGTAAGTGCACACATTCATTCATAACCATAGCAATCCAAAAAACCCACAATGTTGAAATTTATCTTGGAATCTGGAACTGATATGTGCAATTTTTTTAATGTGTGATTTTTTTTATTTTATTTTATTTATTTATTTTTTATACAATATTTTTAAAATTCTTTTATATTATGCTTTTAAACTTATTATATATATATATATATATATATATATATATATATATATATATATATATATACGGTGTATATATATATACTGTAATATTATATATTCATATTTAAAAAATTTTATTCAATATTTATTTAGTTACATTTTATTTTCATTATTTAATATTTAAAAATGTTATATATATATATATATATATATATATATATATATATATAATTTCTATTATTTATTCATTTAATTTCATACAATATTTTTTAAAACTCTTTTATTTTATGTTTTTAAACTTATTTGTATTTAATTTATAACTTTTCTATATACAATACTTAGTATACCATACTACCATAGACAAAACTTATATTTATAATTTTATTATTTGTTTATTTATTTACATTTTTTTCTAATATTTAAAAAAATCTTTTATATTATACTTATAAACATGTTTTTGAAATTGATACATTTATTAATTTATATTTGTATTTATACTCTCTTTTTACATTGTTGCTTATTTTATTTATACCAATTTTGATTTTATGCTATGTTTTTTTTTTAGACACAAAAGTCACGCAGTGGGAAGATCCGAGACTGCAGAATTCAGCCATCACTGGTCCGGTAAGTGGTTTTCTGTTTCTGTTAATGTTCATGTACAGTCAGGCGTTGAAGATCGAGCCAATAGGAAACGGATATTTAAGCCATTAATGGATCACATTGAGACGGGCTGCAGTGATATTCGCCATATCGTGTTCCTAAAAGTATTCTGAGCCTGAAACCCTGTACGTGTCTTCCCATTCATTTCCTGTAAGGGGTTTGTGCGTGTCATGAGGGGAAGTTATATTTGTCTTGGTGGAGTTGAATGGTCTCTGTCGGCTCAGGAACAGCAGATGAGAGCTGATGGATTATTGGCGAAGTGATTGTGTTCTGTTTTATTTCAGGCCGTGCCTTACTCCAGAGACTATAAACAGAAGTATGAATACTTCCGCAAGAAACTGAAGAAACCAGTTGCGTCACTGCCCTTCACATTCAGTCCATTTCAGGCTTTCTCTGTCCCATCTAGACCAGCTATACCTAATCAATCTTTCCTCCGGTCTCCAGGCAGACATCCCGAACCGCTTCGAGCTGAACGTGAGGCGTAACAGCTCTCCTGGAGGACTCGTGCCGCCGGATCCTGGCCGTCAAGCGCTCGGACCTGCTGAAGGCCCGTCTCTGGGTGGAGTTCGAGGGGGAGAAGGGCCTCGACTACGGGGGCGTGGCCCGGGAATGGTTCTTCCTGATCTCCAAGGAAATGTTCAACCCTTATTATGGGCTGTTTGAGTATTCTGCCACGTGAGTGAAGGAACTTAACTGGCCCTTTAAATGCACCCTGTTCACATCTCCAGGATTCTCGGATTAAGTCGTCATAGTTGGGTAAACTTGGATAAGCAAATATCATTTCTGCGTTCCCATTTGCCCCAATAGCAAAAGAAAAACCCACAATAGCATTTCCACACCTTTCAAAAAGAGGAATAATATTGAGAAATTGATTACGGTGGTCAGAAGAAAGAAACATGTCAAATCTGCCGTCTTCTCTCAGCCGTTGTATTAGAAACACAGTAGCGTTGACTAGTTTTCTGTATTTAATGCTACAAAACACAATATATAGTGTTATAAATGCACATCATTTTAGATTTACAATGTTAATAACTGTGGGAATGCATCATCTCAGTCACCACAGCGGTAAACTTTTCTAGGAATATGGAAATAATATGTACGTTTATTTATTTATTTATTATATAATATAAAAAAAATCATTACATTTTATATTTCATAATATATTTTATAATATAACATTTTACAAAATTGTTTATATAATTTTTTCTTTTAATTGTAATTTTTTCATGCATATATATATCACACTGTCGCGTGATTAATTGCAATTAATCGCATCCAAAATAAAAGTTTTTGTTTACATGTGGGTGCAGTGTGTATAATTATTTATAAATACACACACATGCTTGTATATATTTAAGAATTATTTTCATGTATATACTGTATATAGATTTATATATACTTTATATTATATATAAATATAAATATTTTTAAATAATTAACTTTTGGATGCGATTAATCGCGATTAATCGTTTGACGGCCCTAATATATATGTATAAATACATAAATAAATACATAAATATATATATATATATATATGTGTGTGTATACTGTATATTATATACTCAATATTTATCAACTTTATATAATAATTTTTTATTTATATATATTTTATTTATGTAAAAAGTTTTTAAAAAGTCTAAATGTATATATATATATATATATATATATATATATATATATACACATATGCACTTTTTAAAAACTCTTTACATAAATAAAAAAATATATATATTATATAAAGTTGTTATATATATATATATATATATATATACATATATATATATATATAAAATATATATGTAATATATATGTAAAAAATAGATATTTATTTGATATTTATATATTAAATATAAATAGCAAATATAATTTTTTTTACACAAAAAACATGTAGTAGGAAGAACTGTCTGTGAAAAGGGTCTTGCGTGTTGTGCATGGAAAACCCTTTTCAAAGATGGTTTTTAAAGATGTGTCATGTGAATGTTTGCAGGGATAACTACACCCTGCAGATCAACCCTAACTCAGGTCTGTGTAACGAGGACCACCTGTCGTACTTCAAGTTCATCGGCCGAGTGGCTGGAATGGCCGTTTGTCACGGAAAGCTTTTGGATGGTGAGTAACCTGTCAAGACCAATATAAATACCCACGACTCATATTCACAGTATTTGACGGTGGCTCTCGACACACTGTATGCATGCAGATTGATCTAAATGTAGCAAAAATCTGTCATCATTTACCTCAAGTGGCTTATACATGTTTTTTTGCACTTGTCTGCACAGCATTCTTCATCCGGCCCTTCTACAAGATGATGTTGCAGAAGCCAATCACGTTACAGGATATGGAGTCAGTGGTGAGTGACAGCCACACCTGAACCAATCAGCAGCAATTCTAAACATCACTTTTGTCCTTTTTCAGAGATTACACAGGCTATAGCATATTGTCATTCCAATCTAGCATACAGTACTACCATCCTACCTACAAGATAGCACACTACTTCAGTAGTGTGTATGTGCACAGTGAATATTATTTATTTAATATTATATTTTTAGCAGTACTTGTATGACCTACAGCATTTTCCAAATATTTCATTGTATATGTGAGATACTGTATCCCACAATGCAATGTGCTCAAATTGACATTTTAAATGGACACTTGTTGAATGAAATGGATAATGTAATGTCAGGTGTATACTATACATAATAGTAGATGTGCACTACAACAACATATTTATTTGTATTTATTTTGATTTATATATATATATATATATATATATATACATTATGCATTTATTTTTTATTTTGTTTATCTATTTGTACATGTATTTTTTTAATTTGTTTATCAGTTATCAGTTTATTTGTATTGTATTTAATTATATTTATATTGTATTTTTAAGGAAATCCACATAATAAATGCATTTTTTTCAATGTTTACACCCTAGGGAAAAAAAAACTATATCAAAATGTATTTAAAATACATTTATTTCATCCTGAGTACACTACAAATCCATCCAAATATTTACTGACATATCGCTTGAGACTTACTGATACAAACATTATAATTAAACTTTATTTAGAGTACCTTTTTTCCACAATGCACATTTCTTAATATTAAGCCTAAATATTACTTTAATAATATTAATATTATTAAGATTACTATTCCAATGATCTCTGTATAATATCAGTTTTTAAATGCAAGTGTATCTAAAGTATACTTTCAATAGTTCCAATTGAGCACAATCAAATATATGAAGCACACTGTATCTTTAGTTGAACATCAGCACTATTTCCGGATAACTAAAGTGCATTAAGTACAAAATTAGTTTTTGCAATTTAGCAGACTTTATATGTACGTACATGAGTTTAGTATACCAAAAGTATGACTGCATAAATAAGTAAATGTATTTGTAGTATACTTAGCATATAATAAATGTATTTCAAATACATTTTGGTATATATTTTGCACTGCATTAGTATTTAAATCCAAGAAATCACCAGAGCGTGGGGTTATTAGTAAGTCGTAAAAGTTATATTTTAACTCGCCGTAACCACTAATGATGTGATTAATGTTTCATTGAAGTCATTCATGCCCTGTTTTCAATCACTTGTCAACCTGTTGTTTTTGGGTCATGTTTAATTGTAGGACAACGGAGTATTTAATTCCCTGCGATGGATTTTGGAGAACGACCCCACAGAGCTGGACCTCCGGTTCACCATCGACGAGGAGCTTTTGGACAGGTAATTCCTCCATTGAACACCAAAAGCCGTCCATGCGTCTTGTTTCTGAAACCATACACTTATAAAAAGGATTTGATTGTAAATGTCTGATCTCTTGCGCAGACGCACCAGCGTGATCTGAAGCCAGGAGGTGCTGATATTGTCGTCAATGACACCAACAAAAAGGAGTATATTCAGTATGTTCTACCGCCCTCTAGTGGCACGGACAAACCTCAACACATTTGACACTTCACATACAGCGTCATCAAGCGATGGGATCATGTGATACTCTCTCTGTTTATTTGCAGTCTGGTGATGCAGTGGAGGTTTGTAGATCGTATCCAGAGACAGATGACGGCCTTCAAGGAGGTACAGACGCTCGTTCGATCAGTCAGGTCACTGCCGCCCACTGAGACATACACTGATTTACATCTCGATGTTTTATCTGCAGGGTTTCTATGAGCTGATCCCTCTGGACCTGATCAAGATCTTTGATGAAAACGAGCTGGAGGTGAGATGATGCGCTTTACACACTTTATTCATCTGAGCTTTCCAAACCCTGACTGAGCCGTCTGTGTTCCTCAGCTGCTGATGTGTGGCTTAGGAGACGTGGACGTCAGACGATTGGAGAGAAAACACCAAATATAAAAATGGCTACAACCCCAATCACCCCGCCATCGTCTGGTTCTGGAAGGTCAGGTTTGATTCCTGACATGTTATTTCATCATTAAAATCAAATCATAGAAACTTTTGAGACATTTTTAGTGTTGAACTTGAAGTTAATTTCAATTACTTTAAATTAAAAACAAGATAATGATTATTGTGCCACGTATCTAAAAGTAATTTCCTTTAAATAGAATTAAACCGAAAAACAAATAAATACATAATTGCTAAACAATTTATTTATTTATTACTATTATTATATATATATATATTTTTTTTTTTTCATTTTATCTAACCTGAAAAACAAATAAATAATATAATAAGCAATTGCTAAAAAATGTGATACAATTCTAAAATAAAATTTATTTTGATTTTTATATTATTTTATTTGTTTTTATTAAGATTTATTTGGATCTCATTTTTGTATATTATTCATTATATGTTTTATTTAATTTGATTACATTTTTGTTTTAATTTTATTTCATTTTAAGCAATTATTTATTTATTTATTTATTATTATATTTGTAATGTTTTTTTCATCATTGAAATCAATTCATAGAAATATTTTAAGAAGTGTTCAATTAAGTTTTGATTTAAATTAAAAACAAGATAATGAATATTGTACCACATATATAAAAGTAATTTCCTTTAAATATAATTAAACTAAAAAACAAATATGTAAATAACTGCTAAACAATTTATTTATGTATTACTATTATTGTGTTATTTAATTGTTTTTCAGTTTCATTTTATTTAACCTGAAAAACAAATAAATAATATAATAAGTAATTGCTAAAAGATGTGATACAATTCTAAAATAAAATGTATTTTAAAATGTTATTTTATTTGTTTTTATTAAGATTTATTTATTTATTTATTTATATATATATACATTTAAATGAATAATATACAAAACTTAGATCCAAATAAATCTTATATGTACTTTTATTTTATTTTTAGCATTTATTTATTTATTAT